>ML243362.1:0-22723 GCA_005239495.1 Nicotiana undulata
ATTAAAGATAGATTGAATTCAAGAAAGAGTTTCTTGAATTCAAGAAGTATATTCTTGAAGTTGTATCCTAACAACAACAATTAGCTAACAAAGAACTAATCGCCTTTGGTAGAGAATTAAATACAAGAAATAGATTGTGAAACCCGACCCTTTAGAATAACAAGAACAACAATAAGCCTAAACTTATCACCTTTCTTGAATACCTAGAAGTGATCTAAGATTTCNTCAAGAGTATCCACACACAAGAGTGTCACACCTCCTTTTTCACCCGGTAAGGGTGGATTAAGGGAGTTTTTCCAATTAAAGTGACATTATCGAAATGGGATTATTTTTATTTATTCAGAGTCGCCACTTGAGATAATTTATGGTGTCCCAAGTCACCGGTTATTTTAAATCCCAAATCGAGGAAATTTGACTCTATTTTAAGGTCTGCGAACCAGAAATTCAGGTAAGGAATTCTGTTAACCCGGGAGAAGGTGTTAGGCACTCCCGAATTCCGTGGTTCTAGCACGGTCGCTTAACTATTAATATTTGGCCTAAATTACCTGATTTTTTTTACATATTTTGAACTTATTGTGCATTTTAGCCTTTTTACTATTTAGTCGCTTTTAATATTTATGGGTTATTTTGAAACAAGTCACGATGGCGTGCACTTGCCGTTTTTGGACACATTGTTAACGCGCCACATGAAATGCACCCGCAATTTATAACGTGTTGATTTTATTATTGTTTTGAGTTAGAGTCGGGGACATAAGTTGTCACACCCGAGTGTAGATTATATAGTCAAGACTATGGTCATCACGGTTTAAAAATGCCTATTTTTTAGGTGATCTTCAATGATTCTCTAAATTTGGAATTTTACCTAAAAAGAGGTATTTTCAGCTTTACGAGATATGCGTATGAATCAATTCGGATATATATTGATTTATCTTAGGACAAGTCACGATGGCGTGCACTTGTCATTTTAGACACATCGCAACCGCGTCACATGAAATGCACCCGCGATTTACAACGTGTTAACTTTTATTATTATTCGAAGTTATGATCGGTCACATGAAATGCACACCCGTGGAATTTGGGATGTGTCACAAATCATGTCACGCGAACGTGTACATAATTCTCGACGCTGAATTTATTTAAAGTGATAATCAAAGTTGCGCAAGCGCGTATTTTTGTTTTGTAAAAGGAATCGAAATCTCGTCACAGACATGTATATAATAAATTTGAAATGCCCATAAAGCATACTGCTATTTTATAATTGATCTATTTCCTATGTTTGAGATTGTTTTAAGGTCCTGAATTATGGACAAGAATTATGGAAGTAAGGTAAAAATGCAACTATTTGGAATTATTAACAAGTCATCTACATTTATAGAATCAAATACCAAAGGACGTCACAAAGAAGAAGAAATAGCGGTCAACTACTAAATCTTTAACTATCAAACCTTTCTAATCTCATTAAAATGTTGCTTCATAATCCTCACATACAAAATCAAACCTTATTAAAAACATACTTTTTAAATGATTCCTTAATCTGTATATTATCTACATCAACACAAATTAAAAGAGCAACTCAAGATTATATTTATTTAATTGACTCCAATTGATTAACAAGTTGCTCCATTTCGAGACACAGAAAATGCAAATTGTTCCATTTTTAATAACTTCAATTATGTATATTCAAAATTTCAAGAATGCAAATACACTGACACTCAATATACATAAAGAAAAGGGAAAGCTAAAACACTTTAAGGCAAAGTACCTTCTATTTGAGAAGAGAGAGCTCGTTCTCAACAGAAGCGAAAACGACCACGGAGGGAACCTCGCCGGCAACCTCAAAAATGACCAACAGCTGCTCGTTCTGTTTATGGCTGAGCGCTGTAAAGAGGAGTGAGTTCGGCGGCGAAATTGGCAGCGATTTGAGCTGCTTTTTCAGGGACACTATTTCAGCTCATTTTTGGGTGGTTATGGACTGTTTTTCGGGCTGATTTTAGGACCGTTTTGTACTGTCTTTCCCAACTGCTTTTGAGGTATTTTTTGAGCTGGGTTTGGCTGGTTTCTATGGCTAAAGTAGTGATAACAAGCTGACGGAGTTACAACAGTTTCGGAGTGGTCTTGGGGGCTGATTTAAAGCTATTTCTTTATGGAGTTTGCTTTTGGATCTGTTTCACAGCCAACTTTGCTGCGCTTTTGAGACTGGTGTCGGGGTTTTCCCCTCCTCCTATTTACTTGAGTGTATCGATGGGAGGTGGAGAAGGTGATTTGGGTTGGTGTTAATGGAGGCTGGAGAGTGGCCGTTTGGCTGGCGGCGGGAGAGTGGTCGATGTGATAGGGGAAAGAAGAAGATGTCGCGATCAGGCTAAGAAGAAGGATATGTCTGGGTTTATTTTTCCTCCTCTCTGTTTTTTCCAGCCCCTTTTGTCTATATCTCCTTTGATATGTAATTAGGTCTTTATTATATATAGGATGGGATTAGGGTTGGAATGTGGGGAATTTAGTTGGGACTCGGATTTTGGGCCCTGAAATTAGGCCAATTTAAAACAAGAGCAAATTTTATCTTTCAAAAATGCTCATTTTACTACTAATTAAATTTATTTTATCAAAACGACCTAATTAATATTTTAACTAATTAAATAAACTAATTGATTATGCTAATGTATATTTTTTGTGTCTTTTATATATTAATCTATCAATTAAAGGGTAATTAATTTCTAAAAATGCGAATTAAACCTAAGATTACATGAAATGAAAAAACGTGACAATTTTTATGATTTTTTTACGATTTTAAAATATTAAACATGCATGAAATGCAACTAAATAAAGAAAAAATCCTAAAATTCATTAAACGTTTATTTTTTGATTATTTTTAGGAGTAATTTCCATGTGGGGCAAAAATTGGGTGTTCACAAAGAGTGCAAGAAAAATCTCACAATTTTTATTGATATCGTCTATAATAATCTAAGTATGAAAACAAAATACACCCCTTTATATAGAAGATGGTCACGAAATTCTACCTAAAAAACAAGTAAATAAAGTCCTAAACTACTTTGGACAACAAGTCCAACTACCTTAGGAAAAGGAAAATACTAGGAAGCAAAAACCAAGTCATTCTTGCGAAGTAATTCCAAAAATCTTAGTAAAAGGAAAACATAACCTTAAGTAACTAGGAAAGAAATAAATATAGCCCCATAATATGTGGAAATAAGTCCCAAACCAATCTTGATAGAATCTTGGAAATCTTGAAGGAAATTTGCAAGCAACTTGGCACCAACTTGCACTCAACATCTAGCACGAGTATTGTACCATTCTTGGACATCAAGTAAGTCCTTTTTATGCAATAAAAACGTGGCTTTATGTAGGACTTCATGGGCTGCAAGTTTGGACACGTTTTAGGTGCTAAAGTGGTCAAACAGTGGCATGATTTGGAACCTTCTTCAGAGGATGTTTCTTGGGATCTAATTCACATCTTCATGTATAATTTGGGCCATAAAATAAATATAACACCTAGATAACTCATATCCTTTATCCTTAAGCTCTTCCTACCAACTAACAACTTCCTTGATCGTTCCTGAAGTCCAATGACCTTGTTTTACAACCTTTTAGCTTGAGATCTTGTTAAAGGCCCTCTTGAGATTCCAAAGCTTCATCCTTGTCCTTGAATATATTTGAGCTTCCTAGGGTGCTATCAATAACATTAAAATAACGTAGGACAATAGCCCACTAGGTGCATACCAGGACTAAGCAGTAGTACACAATCATAGGGTAACGTCAGATAAGAGCAAGCTGACCCTAAATAGATAATACATAACTAACATAAAGAGGTTAATTACATGTTGAACATCAGAACCGAAGATAGAAACAAATGAGGAACATGATGAAATGAAGGAACAAAATAAACATATTGTTTTTGAGACTTAAATTGAAATCAGGACATACCAGTAGAGAGACAATAAACTCAAAAGTGAATAGCAAGAGAGTGTAGTAGTTAGCCTTGGCTTACAGTCGGCTGCCTTAGAACAATAGTGAGTAACCAGAGAAAAGAGAGAGAGAGAGAGAGAGAGCAGAAGAGAGTTTTTATGTGAGAGATAGTTAGAACCAATGTGTTCGTGTTTGTGTTAATGAGAGAGCATGTATATATAGTAGAAAGTAGGTAGAATAATAAGGTAAGAATCAAAGTTAAGCAGTAATTATGGAACTAGGTATCAAATAATATAAAATCAGCGTAAGTACCCCCTTTAATTAAGGAGTTAACTTCAAACAGTAATAGACAGATAATAAATAATGAAGGAAATCAAATAAGGCTGAATATATAACAACATAAGGAAATAGTTTCAGCATAGCACAAGTGTAGAACATGTAATAGAGGATAGGTTCAGGAAATCTAATTATGGAAAATGCTTAAGAATCAGTTTGACAACATAATCGACCATGAAATAAGGTAAGAAAATATTTTAGAGGATGAATTCAGTAGAGAATAGAGGATATCAATCACAGGGAATCAGGGATTCCAATAGAAGGCAATATTTAACTAAAGGAAAGTACCACAAATTGTAACGACCCGACTGGTCGTTTTGAGAATTTAAACTCCGTTCGGTGATGTAAGGTCATGAACAACTTCACATTAGGTATACCGACCTGCGTGCGTGGTTGGATTCAGTTACCAGATAATTCGGAGTCGAATTGGGAGGCAAATTTTGATTTTTGAAGTTTAAGTGGTGGGAGTTGACCGGAGGTTTGACTTTTGTGTAAACGGACACGAAATAAGTTTTGGGTGATGTCAACAGCTTCGTATGATTATTTTGGACTTAGGTGCGCGTCCGAAATTGGTTTTGGAGGTCCATGGAGTAATTTGAGGTAATTTGGCGAAAGTTAGAATTTTGGTGATTTCGGCCGATAGGTGAAATTTTGATATCGGGCTCGGAACGGAATTTCGAGAGTGGCCGTAGGTCCGTCGTGTCATTTATGATTTTTCTGCAAAATTTCACGTCATTCCGGGTTGAATTGATAGGTTTCGACGCGAGTTTTGATATTTGAAGTTTTGAAATTTCATAAGTTTGATTTTTGGTTTGATTCGTCGTTTGGTTGTTGTTTTATGTGATTTGAAACCTCGAGCGAGTCCGTGTTAGGTTATATGACTTGTTCGTGCATTTAGACGGGGTCCCGGGGGTTCTCGGGTTTGTTACGGATAGGCTTCGGGTCAATTTTCCTCATTTTTCCATTGATGAACCTGTCATCTGGTTTCCTTCTATGCGATCGCATAGTGCTATTCTGACTCGCCCAGATTTTCCTTCAATGCGTTCGCATAGTCTAGATCGTGATCGCGGAATCCTACTTCCTCCTTCTACGCGTTCGCATATTCAACCTCGCGATCGCATAGTGTTCTAGCAGGGGCATCAAATTATCTCTTCTACGCGATCGCATTCCGTGCTTCGCGATCGCGTAGTGTGGCGTTGGGGCCAGCAGATAACTTCTTATATGCGATTGCATATGTGCCTTCGCGATCGCATATAGCATTTTTGGCCAGTGCTATTTTTCCTCTACGCGATCGCAAATAATTTCACGCGATTGTGATGCTTTAAAAACCTGGGCAGAATATAAGTTTTCAAAATCGGGGGTTTCACCTTTTTTAACATATTTTAACTTCTAGAGCTCGGTTCTTGGTGATTCTTTGAGGGTTTTTCACACAACGTGTTCTTCCACTAGAATTAAATATATTTCATGAATTAGACCTTGTTTTTATTATTTAAATTGTGTTTTGAGTTGAGAAAAATGTGGGTTTTGAAAGGAAATTCCTAAATCGAAAAATCATGATTTGAGGGACCAAATGATATCGGAATTTGATAAAATTTGTATGGTCGAACTCATATCGGAATGGGTGCTCGGTTTTTGGTAAAGTTTGTCGGGTTCCGAGGTGCAGGCTCGGGGGTCGACTTTTGGGTCAATTTTTATAATTTTGAAAAGATTGAAACTTTATTATTCGGAATAGTTCCTTATACGTTTTATGTGTATTTTGAAGTTACTCTAGTTGATTTTGAGTCGTCCGTAGGTCTTTTCGCCCGAGAAGTCAATTTAGAGTACCGGGTTGTCGTCTTTGAGGTAAGTATCTTGCCTAACCTTGTGTGGGGGAACTACCCTTTAGTATTGAGTCTTCTATGTTGATTGTAGCCCGTGTACGCGAGGTGACGAGTGCGTACTCGGACTTAGTTACAAATAGGTTGGCCTTTTAGGATTTTTAGGTCCTTATATTCCCCATGCATGAATTGTAATTGTTATATCTGAGTTCATGACTTGCTAGATTCATCTCTTCCTACTCAAATTAGAAATTACTTGCCTAGTGTTTCTTTGTTTCTTATTTGATCTTAATTGACTTAAATGAAGACTTTTCCTTTCCTACAGTTATGCTATATCTTATTTCATACACTGCATATTTGACTAAAACTAGTATAATCTTGCCCTATAATTGCTTAGCAGTAATTAGAATACCTATACGTCGGTGTCAAGCATGCCCGTGAGTCGTACGTTGTGATTTATATGACTTTCCCTTAAGTGCTATTTAGGTTTAGTTGATAATCGTCCATGTTGATGGTATTTCTTTGGTGTTACCTATCATTGAACCTTGTTCAAGCTGAGTTTATTCTGTGAAGCTAATTGTCTAAGTGAGATTGGTTATAGCTGTTTCCCTTGTGGGGATGATTTGGTTTATTTGGTTGTGAACTTGAATATTAAGAATCGTTGCTATATTTGCCTTGTTTTCCCTTCGTTATGCTATTTCTCTTTGTGTTTGGCATTTCCTTCAGTGGCTACTTCTTATGAGTGAGTTTTTACCATTCTTGTGATTCAAGTCCTTGTGTTGATTTGTTCATCGCACCTTGCATTCTGCCTTTTGTTGCTTTTGCGCCGGTTGTGGCAATTTATGTTTTTTTTGTCGCATCCTGGTTGTTTTCCCTCAGTTGGATGCATTTCGTATTTAAATTGGGACTACATTCCAGATTCCGGTAGCTTTCCCCCTATATTGCATTGCATATTTAAATTGGGACTACAGACGAGATTCCGGGAGCTTCCCCCATGTACTGCATTGCATATTTAAATTGGGACTACGGACGAGATTCCATGTCACGACCCAAAATCTCACCTTCAGGCCGTGACTGCGTCTAACGTTGAACCCGCTAGACAAGCCAATTTGTGCAGTTAAACTAACATGATAACACTGAATTAACAGAATTAACCAAAAATAGTTTACAAATTTTAACTGCGGAAATAGATAAAAACAGGACTAAGTGATAGAAACAAATACAATACGTGTAACAATCCCCGAATCTGGAGTCACTAACTCACGAACATACTAAAAGATTACTACAAACAAGGGGCTGAACAATAACTGTATACAACTATCTTTGGAAATAAATGAAAAAGACAGGAAGGAAGAAAAAGGGGTAGAGGAGACGTCAAGGCCCACGAACGTCTGCGGGTCTACCTTGCAATCTCCGAGGTGGACTGAAGGATACTCCCTTTAACGATGTCCACTGGATCCGGCTGCGGGATATGCACAACATAAAGAAGTGCAGGTGTAGCATCAGTACAATCGACCCCATGTACTGAGTAAGTGCCGAGCCTAACCTCGACCGAAGTAGTGACGAGGCTAGACTTGACAACGATAATCAACCTGTACAGTTCTACAAGATATATCACAGACAAACGCAGGAATAGACAGATAAGCATGGGATACGGGAGCAGTTAATGGGGGTGACAAGTGAGAGATAAGAACAATTAATTAACACATAGGAGAGAGCAAAAGATCAAATCAACAAGAATACTAACGTAACAAGTATAAATACGAGCAATGTATGTAATGGCACGACATCACCCTTCGTGCTTTTACTCTCTTCCTCACAATGCGATGTATGATATAAGATAATATAAATCATGGCACGGCATCACCCTTCGTGCTTTTACTCTCTTCCTAACGATGCAATGTATAATGTGAGGCAATACAGATCATGACACGGCATCAACCTTCGTGATTTTAATCAATGTGAATCATGGCACGGCATCAACCTTCGTGCTTTTACTCTCTTCCTCACTATGCATTTTATGATGTAATCAATGTAAATCATGGCACGACATCACCCTTCGTGCTTTACACTCTTCCTCACCATAAAAATGACAATATCAAATGGCAAGGAATGCAGCATAGTGGAAATACAGATCATAAACACCCGACAAGGGGAATATCTCAGTCAATATCATAACAATTGCCCGGCAAGGGTCTCAGCTATAACCAACCTTTTCACGTATATCCTTTATAGTTGGGTCCTCAATAGAACCATTACATCGCAAGTTCATCAACAAGGATTTTCAACAACAATCAACTTCCAAGTAGAGACAATTTCATAATACACTGAATATGGAAGTAATAATAAGAATTTCATCAAAAATGGACTCACGGGCATGCTTGACACACAATGCATAGGTACTCGTCACCTCACCTATGCATTGAACATGATAAACACTTAGCACATAGCATACAATACCTATTCCCTCACCAAAGCTAGGCAAGACACTTACCTCGGGTCCAAGAATAGCAATTCAATCTTCTAATACCGCCTTTCCTTTTGAATTCAACTCTGAAACGACAATATATAGACATAATTAACTTATTAACATCAATAATGACTCATTAATACAATCCCATAGCCTAAATATACAATTCCTAGCATTCTTCCAAAAATACCAAAATTTAACCCCGGACCCACTTGGTCCAAACACGAGGCTCAGACCAAAACCCGATTACCCATACTCCCACGAGCCTAAATATATGATTTGTTTTGAAATCCGACCCCAAATTGAGGTTGAATTACCCAAAATCCCATAAGCCCTAACTCTACCCAAAACCCCCTAATTTCTACCTTGTTTTCATGATTTTAAGCCTAGGTTCTAGTGATTAATGAAGAGGAATGGAAGAAATTAGTTTTAGAGTCACTTACCCAAATGGTTATGGAGGAAAACTAGCTTGGGAATCGTCAATGGGGGTTGAGGAAGAAGAGAAGGGTGAAAATAGGAAAAATCCCGTATTTTAAAGATTATGCACTGCCTGGCCTACAGGGATTCCGCACCTGCGGCTCGAGGACTGCACCTGCGGTCTCGCTCTTGCGAGCTGGGGCTCGCACCTGCGGAACTGGGCAAGAGGGGCTGGGGTCGCACCTGCGGAGGGATTACCGCACCTGCGGTTCTGCTCCTGCGGACCTTTGGCCGCACCTGCGAGAATGGGGGACCTCACCTGGGATCGCACCTGCGATGCTTGGGACCGCAAGAGCGGTCCCGCACCTGCGACTGGGCAACCGCACCTGCGGTCACATTAGCAAGAGTTGCACCAGCAACTATTTTAGCTGGTTTTTAGCCCCGTTGGGTGTCCGGGTGGCACCTGGGTCCACCCAAGCCCCCGTCCAAATATACCAACAAGTCCTAAATCATAATACGGATTCGCTCGAGCCTTCGGAACACCCAAAACATCGCTAAATCTCAAAATCACCCCCCCCAAAACCCCTAAAACCATAACTTAAGAAACTTCAAGTTCTTGATTTCTATAAAAATGCGCCGGACCGACCTATACCAGTCTGAATGACATCAAATTTTGCAGGCAAGTTATAAATGACATAACGGAACTATTCCCGGTCTCGAAATCACATTCAGACCTCGATAACATAAAATCACGTTCCAAACCAAATTTCAAATTTAAGGAAATCCTTATTTCTATATAATTTTTCTCAAAACTTCATTAACTCTCAATTTCCCATTTTTGATCCGAAACGCGTCAAATCAAGTCTGTTTTACACCAAATTTCACAGATAGTTCACATAACATATATTAAACCTGTTGCGGGCTCCGAAACCATAATACGGGCTCGGTAACACGGTTTTCACATAGTTATTCATTCTAAAAAACCTTTATATTTTTCAGAAAACAATTTTCTTTAAAAATTCATTTCTCGGGCTTTTGACCTCGAAATTCGATTCCGGGCATACGCCCAAGTCCTTTATTTTTCTACGGACCCTCCGGGACCATCGAATCATGGGTCCGGGTCCGTTTACCAAAAATGTGGACCAAAGTCAACTATATTCAATTAATACTATAATTTCTATTTTTCATCAAGTTTTCACATAAAAGCTTCCGGGCTACGCATGCATATCGAGGTGAGATTAACGGAGGCTTCGGGGCCTCGGAACACAGATTTAGCTAAATTAACATAGGATGACCTTTTGGGTCATCACAATCTCCACCTCTAAAACCAACGTTCGTCCTCGAGTGGACATAGAAAAGTACCTGAGTCTAAGAAAAGATGGGGATAACGGCTCCGCATATCAGACTTGGACTCCCAAGTAGCTGCCTCAGCAGGCTGACCTCTCCACTGAACATGAACTGAAATTCTTCGATCTCAATTGACGAACCTGCCTAGGTAATATGGCTACCGGCTCCTCCTCATAAGTCAGATCCTTGTCCAACTGGACACCGCTAAAGTCGAGAACATGAGATGGATCTGCAATATACCTCTGGAGCATAGATACATGAAACACTGGATGTACGCCTGATAAATGCGGTGGCAAGGCAAGTCTGTAGGACACCTCTCCTACCTTATCCAAAATCTCAAATGGACCAATGTACCTAGGGCTCAACTTTCCCTTCTTCCCGAACCTCATCACGCCCTTCATAGGCGACACTCTAAGAAACACCCGATCTCCTATCATGAAAGCCAAATCTCGACCTCTGTGAACCGCATAACTCTTTATCCTGGAGCTGCACGGAGTCTATCCTGAATAATCTTCACCTTGTCCCAGGCATCCTGGACTAACTCAGAACCCTACAATCTAGCCTCTCCCGGCTCAAACCATCCGATCAGAGACTTACACCGTCTACCATACAACGCCTCATACGAAGCCATTTGAATACTCGACTGGTACCTGTTGTTGTAGGCAAACTCAGCTAAAGGCAAGAACTGGTCCCATGAACCACCAAAATCAATGACATAGGCCCGCAACATATCCTCCAAAATCTGAATAGTACGCTCGGACTGTCCGTCTGTTTGAGGATGAAATGCTGTGCTCAAATCAATCTGTGTGCCCAACTCTCGCTGAAATACTCTCCAGAAATGGGAGGTAAACTGAGTACCTCTGTCTGATATAATGGATAAGGGCACACCATGCAATCGAACAATATCTCTCATATATATCTTTGCCAACTTCTCCGCTAAATATGAAACTGATACCGGAATGCAATGTGCTGACTTGGTCAGCCTATCCACAAAAACTCAAACCGCATCAAACAACCTCTCAGTGGGAGCCCAACTACAAAGTCCATGGTGATATGCTCCCACTTCCTCTCAGGAAGCTGAATCTGCTGCATCAAACCACCGGGTCTCTGGTGCTCGTACTTAACCTGCCGACAGTTCAAGCACCGAGCTACATAAGCTACAATAGCCTTCTTCATTCTACGCCACCAATAATGCTGCCGCAAGTCCTGGTACATCTTTCCTGCGCCTGGATGAATGGAATACCGGGAACTATGATCCTCCTGCACTATCAACTCACGAATGCCATCAATATCGGGTACACAAATACGACCCTGCATCCTCAAAACTCCCTCAGCATCAACTGTGACCTCCTTGGCACGTCCGTGCTGAACCGTATCTCTGAGAATACATAAATGACGATCATCATAATGTCTGGACCGAATACGGTCATACAATGAAGAACGGGCCACGGTATGAGCCAAAACATAGCCAGTCTCAGAAACCTCCAATCTCATGAATCGGTTGGCTAAAGCCTAAACATCCAAAGCAAACGGTCGCTCTCTGACTGATAAATAAGCAAGGCTGCGCATACTAACTGACTTCTGACTCAAAGCATCGGCCACCACATTGTCCTTCCCCGGATGATAGAGGATGGTAATATCATAATCCTTCAACAACTCTAACCATCTCCTCTGCCTCATGTTCAACTCCTTCTGTCTGAAAAGATACTGCAAGCTCTTATGATCCGTGAACACCTCACATGGCACTCCGTACAGATAGTGCCTCCAAATCTTCAAAGCGTGAACAATAGCTGCAAGCTCCAAATCATGAACTGGATAGTTCTTCTCATGAATATTCAACTGACGAGAAGCATAGTCTATAACCGTGCCGTCCTGCATCAACACTGCACCAAGCCCCACCCGTGAAGCATCACAATACACGGTATACGGTCCTACACCTGAGGGCAATACTAACACCAGTGCCGTGGTCAAGGCTGTCTTGAGCTTCTGAAATCTCGCCTCACACTCATTAGACCACCTGAACTGAGCACTCTTCTGAGTCAACCTGGTCATTGGGGCTGCGATAGATGAAAAACCCTCCACAAATAGGCGATAGTAACCTGCTAAGCTTAAGAAATTCTGAATCTCCGTAGCTGAAGTGGGCCTAGGCCAATCTCTAACTGCTGAAATCTTCTTGGGATCCACCTAGATACCCTCTGACGAAACCACGTGGCCTAGAAATGCAACTGAACTCAACCAAAACTCACACTTGGAGAATTTGGCATACAACTGACTATCCCTCAGAGTCTGAAGGACGACTCTAAGGTGCTGCTCATGCTCCTCTCGGCTGCGATAGTATATCAATATATCATCAATAAACACAATCACAAATGAGTCCAAATAAGGCCTGAACACCCGGTTCATCAACTCCATAAAAGCAGCAGGGGCATTTGTCAACCCAAATGACAAAACCAGAAACTCATAATGCCCATAACGAGTGCGAAAGGCCGTCTTAGGAACATCAGACGCCCTGATCCTCAGCTGATGGTAACCAGATCTCAAGTCTATCTTGGAGAATACTGTAGCACCCTGAAGCTTGTCAAAGAGATCATCAATCCTCGGCAAGGGATACTTGTTCTTAATAGTAACCTTATTCAACTGCCGGTAGTCAGTACACATCCTCATCGAGCCATCTTTGTTCTTGACAAACAACACTGGAGCACCCCAAGGGGAAACACTAGGACTAATGAAGCCTTTATCCAACAAATCCTGCAACTGCTCCTTCAACTCCTTCAACTCTGGCGGGGCCATGCGATATGGCGGAGTGGAAATAGGCTGAGTGCCCTCAGCTACCTCAATACAAAAGTCAATATCCTTGTCGGGTGGCATACCCGGCAGGTCAGCAGGGAATTCCTCTGGGAACTCACAAACTACGGGCACAGACTCCAGGGAAGGAACCTCGGCACTAGAATCACGAACTAGGCCAGATAGGCCAAACAACCCTTCTCGACCATGCGCCGAGCCTTCATATAAGAAATAACTCTACCAGAAGAATGACTAGGAGTCCCCCTCCACTCCAAACGAGGTACCCCTAGCAAGGCCAAGGTCACTGTCTTGGCATGACAGTCCAGAATAACATAATAGGGGGATAACCAATCCATCCCCAATATAACATCAAAGTCAACCATATCAAGAAGCAAAAGATCAACCTGGGTTTCCAGACCACCAATAACTACCAAGCAAGCACGGTAGACTCGATCTACCACTATAGAATCACCCACTGGTGTAGACACATGCACAACAGTACTCAAGGAATCACGGGGCATGCTCAAATAAGGGACAAAATATGAAGACACATAGGAGAAAGTAGAACCCGGATCAAATAACACCGAATCCTCTCGGCTGCAAATTGAAACCGTACATGTAATAACTGCGTCAGAAGCCTCAGCATCAGGACGGGCAGGAAAAGCATAGCACTGGGGCTGAGCCCCTCCAATCTAAACATCTCTGGGTCGACCTACTCCGACCTGCCCCCTGCCCCTCATGGACTGTGCTCCACCTCTATGAGTCTGACCTCCACCTATGGCACCACGACCACCACCCCTGGCTGGTTGAGGGGGTAGGGGTGTGTGTGACACTGGAACCATGGCACGAGAACCCTGATACTGGGGACCACTAGAAGCTCGGGGGAAACACCTGGCAACGTGCCCCGGAATACCACAAGAATGACACAGCCTCTGCTGATATGGCTGGGGACTCTAGAACTGCCCCGGACGACCCTGATAACCACCCTGGTAACTCTGAAGCGGTTGCACACTGATAGGTGCTGGAGGTGCACTAATAGGAGCTGGCGGTGCATGGTGAGATACCTGAAGTGCTGACTGAAAAGGTCGGGGTGACTGACCTCTGCCGAAAGAATCCCTACCTCCAGATGAGGCTCCATTGAATCTACCAAAGTGACGGGGCCTCTTGTTAGCTACCTGAACACCACTCTGTGATAAAATCATCTCAATCCTCCTGGCCACATCGGCCACATCCTGGAAGGAAATATTGGTACCTAACTCCCTGGCCATATGAAGTCTGATAGGCTGGGCCAAACCCTCAATAAATCTCCGAACCCTCTCCCGATCAGTGGGAAGTATCATCAATGCATGCCTGGCTAAGGTGATAAACCTGGGCTCGTTCTGAGTGACTGACATAGAACCATACTAGAGACGCTCAAACTGCCTCCGAAGATCCTCTCGCTGAGTAATGGGAAGGAACTTCCCCAAGAATACCTTTGAGAACTGAATCCAAGCCAAAGGTGCAGACCCAGCTGGTCTGTTCAAGCAATAATCCCTCCACCAAGTCTTGGCTGCGCCAGATAACCGAAAGGTAGCAAAGTCAACTTCATTGGACTCTACTATGCCCATGTTCCGAAGAACCTCATGGCAGCCGCCCAAATAATCCTGGGGATCCTCTTATGGTGCACCAGTAAAAGTAGCAGTGAATAACTTGGTGAATCTATCCAACCTCCATAGGGCATTTGCTGACATAGCTGCTCCCTCAACTGCCGGTGCCATAATACCCGGCTGAGCTACTCCGACACTATGAGGTGCTGGAGTCTGAAACTGAGTGGCAACCTGCTCTGGGGTATGAATAACAGGAGTCTGGGTACCTCCCCCAGCCTGAGAACCAGCTGGTGCAGTAGGAAAAAGACCGGCCTGAGCCACACTCTCCATGAGTCCCACTAAGCGGACTAGAGCGTCCTGAAGTACTGGGGTAGCTATGAACCCCTCTAGAACCTGAGCTGGTCCAACTGGGACTGTCGGAACTAGAATCTCCTCGTCAAACTCGACCTGAGGATCCTCCACTGGGGCTGCTGCTCCAGGCTGAGCCCGGCCCCGGCCTTGGCCTCTAGCACGGCCTCGTCCTCGACCTCGACCCCTCGTAGGAGCTGTAGCAGGAGTGTCAGGCTACTGAGCGAAACCAAGGGAAGCACGCATTCTCGCCATCTGTGAGAGAGTAATTAGAGACTCAATTATTGTTTAGAATTCAATTGGCACGACAGAGAATGAAAGATGTGAAGTTATTCCTAACTTTGCAGCCTCTGGGGGATAAGTACAGACGTCTCCGTACCGATCCTTCAGACTCTACCAAGTTTGTCCGTGAGTTGTGAGACCTAAGCAACCTAGAGCTCTGATACCAACTTGTCACGACCCGAAATCTCACCTTCAGGCCGTGACTGCGTCTAACGTTGAACCCGCTAGACAAGCCAACGTGTGCAGTTAAACTAACATGATAACACCGAATTAACAGAATTAACCAAAAATAGTTTACAAATTTTAACAACGAAAATAGATAAAAATAGGACTTAGTGATAAAAACAAATACAATACGTGTAACAATCCCCGAATCTGGAGTTACTAACTCACGAACATACTAAAAGTTTACTACAAACAAGGGGTTGAACAATAACTATATACAACTGTCTTTGGAATAAATGAAAAAGACAGGAAGGAAGAAAAAGGGGTAGAGGAGACGTCAAGGCCCACGAACGTCTGCGGGTCTACCTTGCAATCTCCGAGGTGGACTGAAGGCTACTCCCTCTAACGATGTCCACTGGGTCCGGCTGCGGGATTTGTACAACATAAAAAAGTGCAGGTGTAGCATCAGTACAACCGACCCCATGTACTGAGTAAGTGCCGAGCCTAACCTCGGCCGAAGTAGTGACGAGTCTAGACTTGACAACGATAATCTACATGTACAGTTCTACAAGATATATCACAGACAAACGCATGAATAGATAGATAAGCATGGGATACGGGAGCAGTTAATGGGGGTGACAAGTCAGAGATAAGAACAATTAATTAACACATAGGAGAGAGCAAAAGAGAAAATTAACGAGAATACTAATGTAACAAGTATAAATACGAGCAATGTATGTAATGGCACGACATCACCCTTCGTGCTTTTACTCTCTTCCTCACAATGCGATGTATGATATAAGATAATATAAATCATGGCACGGCATCACCCTTCGTGCTTTTACTCTCTTCCTCACGATGCAATGTATAATGTGAGGCAATACAGATCATGACACGGCATCAACCTTCGTGCTTTTAATCAATGTGAATCATGGCACGACATCAACCTTCGTGCTTTTACTCTCTTCCTCACTATGCATTTTATGATGTAATCAATGTAAATCATGGCACGACATCACCCTTCGTGCTTTACACTCTTCCTCACCATAAAAATGACAATATCAAATGGCAAGGAATGTAACATAGTGGAAATACAGATCATAAACACCCGACAAGGGGAATATCTCAGTCAATATCATAACAATTGCCAGGCAAGGGTCTCAGCTATAACCAACCTTTTCACGTATATCCTTTATAGTTGGGTCCTCAATAGAACCATTAAATCGCAAGTTCATCAACAAGGATTTTCAACAACAATCAACTTCCAAGTAGAGACAATTTCATAATACACTGAATATGGAAGTAATAAGAAGAATTTCATCAAAAATGGACTCACGGGCATGCTTGACACACAATGCATAGGTACTCGTCACCTCACATATGCATTGAACATGATAAACACTTACCACATAACATACAATACCTATTCCCTCACCAAAGCTAGGCAAGACATTTACCTCGAGTCCAAGAATCACAATTCAATCTTCTAATACGGCCTTTCCTTTTGAATTCAACTCCGAAACGACAATATCTAGACATATTTAACTTATTAACATTAATAATGACTCATTAATACAATCCCAGCCTAAATATACAATTCCTAGCATTCTTCCAAAAATATGACCCCGGGTCCACTTGGTCCAAACACGAGGCTCAGACCAAAACCCGATTACTCATACCCCCACGAGCCTAAATATATGATTTGTTTTGAAATCCGACCCCAAATTGAGGTTGAATTACCCAAAATCCCATAAGCCCTAACTCTACCCAAAAAACCCCTAATTTCTACCTTGTTTTCATGATTTTAAGCCTAGGTTCTAGTGATTAATGAAAAGGAATGGAAGGAATTAGTGTTAGAGTCACTTACCCAAATGGTTATGGAGGAAAACTAGCTTGGGAATCGTCAATGGGGGTTGAGGAAGAAGTTCCTATATTTTAAAGATTATGCACTGCCTGGCCTACAGGGATTCCGCACCTGCGGTCTCGCTTCTGCGAGCTGGGGCTCGCACCTGCGGAACTGGGCAAGAGGGGCTGGGGTCGCACCTGCGGAGGGATTACCGCACCTGCGGACCTTTGTCCGCACCTGCGAGAATGGGGGACCTCACTTGGGGTCGCACCTGCGATGCTTGGGACCGTAAGAGCGGTCCCGCACCTGCGACTGGGCAACCGCACCTGCGGTCACACCAGCAACAGTTGCACCAACAACTATTTTAGCTGGTTTTTAACCCCGTTGGGTGTCCGGGTGGCACCTGCGCCTACCCGAGCCCCCGTCCAAATATACCAACAAGTCCTAAATCATAATACGGATTCGCTCGAGCTTTTGGAACACCCAAAACATTGCTAAATCTCAAAATCAACCCCCCCCCCCCAAAAAAAAACCCTAAAACCATAACTTAAGAAACTTCAAGTTCTTGATTTCTATAAAAATGCGTCGCACCGACCTATACCACTCGGAATGACATCAAATTTTGCAGGCAAGTTATATATGACATAACGAAACTATTCCCGGTCTCGAAATCACATTCGAACCTCGATAACATAAAATCACGTTCCAAACCAAATTTCAAATTTAAGGAAATCCTTATTTCTATATAATTTTTCTCAAAACTTCATTAACTCTCAATTTCCCATTTTTGATCCGAAACACGTTGAATCAAGTCCGTTTACACCAAAATTCACAGATAGTTCACATAACATATATTAAACATGTTCCGGGCTCTGGAACCATAATACGGGCTCGGTAACATGGTTTTCACATAGATATTCATTCTCAAAAACCTTTATATTTTTCAGAAAATAATTTTCTTTAAAAATTCATTTCTCGGGCTTGGGCCTAATTCGATTCCGGACATACGCCCAAGTCCCATATTTTTCTACGGACTCTCCGGGACCATCGAATCACGAGTCTGGGTCTGTTTATAAAAAATGTTGACCAAAGTCAATTGTATTCAATTAATACTATAATTTCCATTTTTCATCAAGTTTTCACATAAAAGCTTCCCCGCTACACGCCCGGGATACGCATGCATATCAAGGTGAGATTAACGGAGGATTTCGGGGCCTCAGAACACAGATTTAGCTAAATTAACATAGGATGACCTTTTGGGTCATCACATTCCGGGAGCTTTCCCCCTGTACTGCATTGCATATTTAAATTGGGACTACAGACGAGATTCCGGGAGCTTTCCCCTGTACTGCATTGCATATTTAAATTGGGACTACGGATGTATTCCGGGTGCTTTCCCCTTTTACTGCATGACAAATTCTGAGTTATGGACTGGGTTCCGGTAGATTTATCTTGAGGAGATTGTGATCGAGAGATTTTATTGAAAAGTATAGCGGAAAAGGTATTTGCCTTAAAGAAAAATTACGTCTAAAGGACCTTTATTTCAAAGATATATTTGAAAAGCATTTGTCTTGCAGAAAATGATATTTGAAAGTCATTATTGGGAAAGTATATTTGAAAATCACGTATCTTGAAAGAGATATGTTTTAAAGATTTCTCCTTCTAAAATTATATATATATATATATATATATATATNTTCCACATCAGACTTTAACCAATAAACCCAATAAATTAGTGAAAACTTTTAAACCGCAGTTTATTTTTAAAGCTTTGAAGATATAATCATTTCAATATATATATATATATATTGAAATGATTATATCTTCAAAGCTTTAAAAATAAACTGCGGTTTAAAAGTTTTCACTAATTTATTGGGTTTATTGGTTAAAGTCTGATGTGGAAAAACTGATGCAGTGATGAGTTACCGGTGTGTTTATTGTGTGGTGGTTTTCCGGCTTTGGCCTGTGCTTTTTTCTGTCCATTCTTCTGGTATTATTATGATGTTCTGTTGAATTGTTTTTGGTAATTCCTTCCGCCTTTTATTGCCATGTTGTTAACTGTACCGTAAAATCTTTAGATTGATATTACGTCCGGCCTTTTCTATATTGATACCTGTTTAATTTATTGGACCAGTGGTGTCTCGACTAGTCCTCGTCACTACTTCACCGAGGTTAGTCTTGATACTTACTGGGCACCGCTGTGGTGTGCTCATACTACACTTCTGCGCATTTTTTGTGTGTGCAGATCCAGGTAATTATTAGTAGTAGTTGCGCGGATCATTGCCGAGGAGACTCAAGGTAACCTGTTGTTGCGTTCGCAGACTTCAAAGTCACCTTCTTGTATTTATTATTCATACCCTGTTGTATTCATTCTGAACAGTGGTAATTAGAGATTTTAGAGTAAATTCGTAGAGCTTATGACTTGTATTACCAGTTTTGGAAAATTGTAAATTTTGTCAAGATTTCTATATCAAGACTGTTAGATTTCTTTTAATATTGTTAATGTTCTGTAAATGTTAGGCTTACCTAGTCCTAGGGACTAGGTGCCATCACGATACCCAACGGAGGAAAATTTGGGTCGTGACTCAAATGAACGGAGTAAACATAATATAGGCAAGAATCGATAAAGTAGGGGAAAAGAATCACATAAATCATGGATTCAAACAAGAACATAACACTAATTAACACAAATTTCTGAGAATAAGCGGAATAAACACATAATAGGTGAGAATAAACCCTAATAAGGTAAAAACCACAAAAGCACATAATATTCATGAGAAACAAGCACATATGCATATTAAACAAACATATTATCAAAGACAATCTCAAAAATTAGGGCTTTTAATATAATAAATCAGGTAAAAAGGAAAAACATCAGTAAATCGTTCAAACATCATAGAACAACACTTAAAATCAGAAGAAGAATCATGTTTGAAAAAGGGTTAAGAAACCCTAGTTTGAAGATGAAGAGGCGTTTTTTGAAAAAATTGGAAAGATCTTTAAGAAAACAGTAAAGATAACTCCAAATATACTCAGATTCGTTATAGATCTGAGAAGTCAAGAGATGAGTTAGGGTTTCAGAGAGATATAACCCAAAGATAGGGAGAATCGGCTTAGAAACCATAGGTTTTAGCCGGAGATGGAAGGATCTTACTCGGACAGGCCAATGGTGGCCTGAGAACGATCATGAAAAGGCCATGGGGTGAGTTGAACCGCTTCTGGTTCTCTTGAGGACCTTAGGGTAGCAATAATCCGGCGTGTGAGGGAGCCATGGAGGCTAGAGATGGTGCTAGAACCACCATAGTTACCGGCGAGTCGACGGCCGGTGAGTGTGGGCTTAGGTTTAGCAGAGAGAGCTTGAGAGATGAGAGGAGAGTGTAACCGTAGAGTGTAATGAGAGAAATGAGAGGAAGGGAATGAGGGTTTGGGGGGTAGTCTTTAGGATTAATTTAGGTAAGAATGAATCTGGTCCGTTGATCAGAAATGATCAACGGTCCAAATTAAAAGGGGAATTGGGTCGGGTGGATTTAAGTGGATTGGGCCTGGTATTTGGGTTAATTCAATCAGGTTTGGGTCTGGTTCCATTAGGCTAGAATTAAAATGAAAGTGGCTATTTGTTAAATACCTAATTCGAATTAATTAAAATAATTTGTAAGATAGCTAATAATTATATAAAATTAATTTCATGCGTAAGAAATAATTTAAAACAATTATGTAATATTTAAAAAAATACAATTGACTAATTTTTGATAAAACATAGTATAAAATTATATACTTGGGCTATAATTGCAAAGTTATTACAATTATAGCCAAAAGATGCCAAATTGGCTAATTGTGAAATAATTTGGTTTTAATAGGACTATAAACAACAAAAATATTTTTTGGGAAAAGTTGGGTATCAACAGTTGCTCCTCTTTACCCGGAAAGGATGAAAGAGTTGTCGGGTAAAAATATGATGGCCAATTTTGACCGAGCGAAACGGTTAGAGATATTTAGGCCGCACCCTGGCTTCTGAGTTGCCTACATATCCCTGGTTTTACAGGAATCAGGCTGTATGTAGTTCCAGGTTCATCGGCGAAGCATATCGATGAAGTCACCACAAGAACGGATGCCACATCTAGGACTGGATGAGTGAATGGTTTACGGGAATGGTTAGGTTTGAGAGAACTGGAGCAGAATCGCTCCTGCTGAGATAGTCGTTGCTCGCCGGGTTACCTGCAATGAAAGCAATACAAGCGTATACTGTGCATAAATCTAAACATGATGCAAGTTCCCGTTGGACTATGAAAGTTGTCTTTGGACGGTTAGGGATGACGTCCTCAGACCATGATGTCCTGTGCCATGAATTGTTTGATGAGAGATTCGCAGGCCATGAAATGATGTTCTCGGGCCATGAAGATGGTGCCTCCGAACTATGACGCCTTTGGACAAGTTGGCGATATTTCAGCCCATGAAATGAAATAATATGATGTCCAAGAGACAAAGCTTAGTCTTGCGAATTGAAGGGCAAAGCTTAGCCCGAAAGATAAGCGAAGTAAATAATGCTTGAGAGACAGCGCTTAGTATCGGTGAAAAAGAGTAAATTGGAGGCAGAGCTTAGCCTCATGCAGGTATGGAAACAGAGCTTAGTATCATGCAAATGAAGGCAGATATTAGCCTTATGCAGATGGAGGTAAAGCTTAACCTCATGCAGATAGAAAGGCAGTGGTTAGCCTGATGCAGAATGAAGGCAGAGATTAGCCTTATGCAAATGGAGGCAAAGCTTAGCCTCATGCAATATGTGGAAGGCAGAGATTAGCCTGATGCAAATGGAGGCAGAGCTTAGCCTCATGCAAGATGTGGAAGGCAGAGATTAGCTGGACGCAGAATGAAGGCAGAGATTAGCCTTATGCAAATGGAGGCAGAGCTTAGCCTCATGCAGGATGTGGAAGGCAGAGATTAGCCTGATGCAGAATAAAGGCAGAGATTAGCCTTATGCAAATGGAGACAGAGGTTAGCCTTATGCAAGATGTGGAAGTCAGAGATTAGCCTTATGCATATGGAAGGCAGAGATTAGCCTTATGCAAGGGAAGGCAGAAGATTAGCCTTATGCAAAAGGAGGCAGAGCTTAGCCTCGTGCAGAAGATTAAATAATAAATGACAGTAGAATTTCTTAGTTGGCAGCGAGCTTTGATATTGCGACTGTTGTGAGCATTGTGACTATGGAGCATTGTTTGTTTGTGCTGATAGCGAATGTCGGCAAGTGTGATGGTTTCAAGGACTTATGACTATGAACATGCATGTTCTTTGTACGGACAGTAAATTTGTCCTTTGCAACTGTGTTGAAATTTGTGACTTATCTGCATGTTTATTCTTTGTTCCTACATCCAAAGAAAAATTGTGAGTTCTGTAGATGGGGAAGGTTGGT
>ML243363.1:0-36535 GCA_005239495.1 Nicotiana undulata
AGGAGACATTTCCTCCTTTGAGGTTTTCAAGTGAAATGAACTGTTCCTTGTTCCCTGTCATATCTCAAACATGCTATGTGTTTACTTGTGGAGGCACTGCCATATCTTGGCGATCGATTAAGCAATCAATCGTGGCTACTTCATCTAATCATGTTCAGACAATTGCTATTCATGAAGCAAGTCGAGAATGTCTGTGGTTGAGGTCTATAATATCTTATTCAAGACAAAAATGGTTTGAAGTGCGACAAACTGCCCACGATTTTGTATGAAGATAATGCAGCATGCATAGCCCAATTGAAGTGAGGATTCATAAAAGGAGATAGGACAAAAAATATTTCAATAAAGTTATTTTTCACACATGATATTCAAAAGAATGGTGATATCAATGTGCAACAGATTCGTGCAAGTGATAATATGGCTGATTTGTTCACAAAATCTCTACCGACATCAACCTTCAAGAAGCTAGTGTACAAGATCGGGATGCGAAGGCTCAAGGATGTGAATTGATGCTCTCATCAGGGGGAGTTGATACGCGTTGCACTCTTTTTCCCTTACAAGGTTTTGTCTCACTAGGTTTTCCTTGCAAGGTTTTTAACGAGGCAACCAAAAGGCGTATTATTAAACATGTGTACTCTTTTTTCTTCTACTAGACTTTTTTCCCACTGGGTTTTATTTTAGTTAAGGTTTTAACGAGGCACATTACTTATTGAGTACAAGGTGTTATGAATCGAATTGTAATTAGAGTGAATGTCTATCTTTTAGAGAGTTTGTTACTTTGTGGCTAAGTCATTTTCCCCCTGTAAATAGAGAGGTCTTATCCCATTATAAATCATCCCAACGTTCAATAAGAATTCTCTCCCTCTCTTTCTCTACAATATTGTTCTTCTTCTTTTATTGTGTCATTTCAAAAATTAATTTAATTAACCAACTTTTATAACTTATCAATGAAAAGACTTTTATTTCACACTTGATGAATAATATTATGTCTATATCATGCTCAATAATGGATAGACATAATCATTTTACTATGTAGCATTATCTCTCAAATACGTTTTGCTTTCGAAAGGCCAAACCATTAAATTTTTGACTTGACATCCTTTTACTAAAACAAAATTATGCATTAAATAACATGACAATAATACCAAGCACAATATTAGAACTTCAAAATCCAAAAAGATTAGAAAGAAAACAAACAGTTCCTTTGATATTAGAGTGGTTATGAAGTAAAAGAAATTACGATAAAGTTATTATTTATCGTTAAGGGGTGTGATGGAATAAAAGAACCATCCCTCCTAAATCTCCTGAGTCATGTGAATAGAGAAATTTTGGCAAGGAGTGCTTCATCCATAGTTGCTCTACGCGGTAAGATTCGAATTAATTTGATCAATGAATTTTGGAGAATCGAATAGTTTGTATATATATTAGAGTGAGAAAAAGGAGAAGATTGTTAATATTCACAAGTGAAAATTAAGATCTACTGTTTGCAAATGCAAAGAAGAGAGAAATAAATAATTACCACGACTGAAAGAATACATTAATTTTTCCAATTATAGTATTCTTTCATTAATTTTCCCATTCTAGTATTCTTTTGATTCACGTAATGCACAAATTCTAGTAAAGATGTTTAAATATTTTTAAAATAACTTTTTAGGTGGACAGAGTATTTCAGACCTATTTTGGTTGGAAAAATGAGATACCGAGGGACAGACAATGTGCACTCCCGGACACCTTTTTTATATATATATAAAAATAAATAGAAAAAGGATCAAAGCTACAAACATTCACTCAAATTCAATCTGCATATGATATCATTTCATATGTATATAAAACACTAATGCTCTCGTTAGGTTCATCAATTTTTCAAAAAGTTTTTAACATTTTTCAAAAGGTTTTTAATTCAATTTCTATTGTAGTATTAGGAATTATGAAAAGAAAAAAATAATTGTGCATTGACAGCTCAAGGGACATGGCAATAATGTATTTGGAGAAAACAATTGACATGACATGGCGAGCAATCTTATGGGATGAGGATATTATTGTCCCAACTCCCTATTCCTACATTTGCTCACTACTCAACTTGCAGCAGAATGAGACATATCTGCTGTCCTTTTTCACATTGGGAACTTGTTGGTCAATTTCATGCAGATGCTCTTGATGTTTACCCTTTTTTTATATATCAAATTTGCATTCCTTTCCTTTAAAGAAACGGTAATATATTTATCCGTATACGGTCACCCGATTTTAGCATTTGATCGAGATCGGGAGGTTGCATTGAAGGACAGCTTCGTGACGGAACGGTTTAAAACACGAGGATAAGGTACCGAGTGCGGAATCGAAGTACCTGTCAAGATCGAGACTAGTAGCAATCGAAGCCAAATGAAATAGACATCGAGTAAGATTGAAAATAGCACAATAACAGAAAGGCGAGATTTCCGTGACTGGTCGAGGATCATGTCGAGAATCTCGGAACGGAACAAATTAGAAACGGTTAATTAGCTAATCATGGGATTTCCTTTTGTAGTTAGAGTTATACCATAAGTTGAATTCTTATACTATATAAAGGGGAATTCTAACATTCACAGACATCAAAACAATATAATTCTCTTTCTCGCTTACATTACTGTTCATTAGCTTGTTATATTTTTAAGTTGTTCTTGCACCAATCAGTTCGAGAGTACTCTGACTCGAGGGCTGAGTTCCGTATAAACACTGATTTGTTTTACTTATAATTCAGTTATGTTATTTATCTTCTATTTATCAATTGGTGTTGAGTGAACACATATCCTCGAAACCACATTATAAGTTTAAATGTTATCCAATTTTAAAGGTAAACAGTTTGGCGCCCACCAAGGATAATAGTGATTGCTTAATACTGATTATGATAACACACACTACTTTACGCTTATTCTTGTAAGTGTTTTTGTTTTCAGGATAAAATATGTCAAACTCACAAACAACATCCACACATGGTGACAATTGCCTCGGATTTCACGGGGAAAACGACAATATAGCTGCCTCAGGGATCGAGGTGCCTCAGGCTGGCCTCGAGGGAGTACTAATTGCAAATCTCATCGACGTCAGTTCACATGTCGCCCTAAATGAAAATTTGGGCGCTGATCCCGAAAGTAGCGTACACAGGGAAGGTCGATCTGTTGGTCGACGTATGCAGGGCGGAGGAGACGGTGGAGTCAGAATCCAATTGATATTCGAGATGCTACAGGCTCAACAAGCCGCTATAGCACAACTACAAAATCAATATCGTGCACTTAGTGGGGTCGAATCTGAGCCTCTACCAAAAGTTGCTCACAGGGCCTAACCTGTACCGGAGAGATCGAACGCCAATGAATCGGGGAATGACCCGGCCATTATGAAAATGATCGAGGAATTCACTAAGCGAATTAAAATAGGAGAAAAGACAATCGAGGCAAACGACAAAATGGTGGAAACATACAACTCCCGGGTTGACCAAATACCGGGGGCATCACCGATTCTGAAAGGTATGTACTCGAAGAAATTTGTGCAGAAGTCGTTCCCTCCAAGTGTGGCTCCGAAGCCCATTTCGAAGAAATTTCGCATGCCGAAAATCCCGAAGTACAATGAAACCACCGATCCTAATGAGCATGTCACATCCTATACATGCGCAATAAAGGGGAATGACTTAGAAGACGATGAGATCGAATTTGTTCTACTGAATTTTTTTGGAGAATCTCTGTCAAAAGGGGCAATGATATGGTATCACAATCTGCCACCTAATTCTATCGACTCATTCGCCATGCTTGCGGATTCGTTTGTGAAGGCACACGTCGGAGCAATAAAGATTGTGAATAGGAAGTCGGGCCTCTTTAAAGTAAGACAGAAGGACAACGAAATGTTAAGGGAATTTGTATCTCATTTCCAGATGGAACGCATGGACCTACCTCCTTTCACAAATGATTGGAATGTTTAAGACTTCACCCAAGGGTTGAACGAATGGATTTCGATAGCATCACGACAGCTGAATAAGAATTTAATTGAATATCGAGCAGTGACCTGGGCCGATGTGCATAATCGGTACCAGCCAAATATCAGGGTCGAGGATGATCCATTGGGATCCCTTTCGGTTCCGCCTATTCAAACAGGTCCGTTGGCAGAGTTCAAAGGGACATCGACAGAGAACCTCGATCGAATAGAGATCAGTATCAACCATATAACGCAGATCATAGGAACAACGACTCAGGACATAGTCCAGTTCGAAATAATCAAAGGAATGATCCAGGAAAGATTTCTCGAGGGCTCATGAGCAAAAGTGGCCTCGATAAACATGCCGACCCCATAGAAGCGTCTCGATTATCAGAATACAACTTCAACATCGACACATCAGGTATTGTGTCAGCCATTGGGAGAATCAAAGATACTATATGGCCCAGACCCATACAAATCGATCCATCCCAAAGAAAACCCAATCAAATATGCAAATACCAAGGTACACATGGTCATAGAACCGAAGACTGCAGACGATTAAGGGAGGAGGTGGCCTGTCTATTCAACGAGGGTCACCTTCGAGAATTCATGAGCGACCGAGCTAAAAACCATTTCAGAGACAAGGATGCAAACAGTAAAAACGAGCAGGAAGAACCGAAACACGTGATTCACATGATCGTTGGTGGGGTTGATATTCCACAAGGTCCTGTGTTCAAACGCACTAAAGTGTCAATCACCAGGGAAAAAAAACTCGGGACTGTGTGCTAGAAGTCACTTTATCATTCAATGATGAGGAGGCAGAAGGGATCTCACAACCCCACAATGATGCTTTGGTAATCTCTATCCTTATGAATAAAATTTAGGTTAAACGTGTTTTAATTTATCCAGTGAGCTCGGCCAATATTATTCGATCAAGGGCATGGATCAGCTCGGCCTACAAGACCAGATCGTACCCGCAACTTGGGTTCTCAATGGTTTCAACATGGCAAGTGAAACAATAAAGGGTGAGAACATTTTACTAGTAAATGTGGTTGGGACTATTCAAGAAACCAAGATCCATGTGATAGAGGGCGATATGAGATACAACACCCTGCTCGGAAGAACCTAGATTCATAGTATGAGGGCAGTCCCCTCAACCCTTCACCAAATGCTGAAATTCCCAAAGCCTGATAGAGTAAAAACGGTGTATGGGGAAAAACATGCTGCCTAAGAAATGTTCGTGGTCGATGAGGTGATACCTATATCAGCGCTTTCGTCAACAAAAGGATCGTATCCCAAAGGACAATAGGGATCTAAATAGAAACCACAACCACCAGCCTCGACTCAGTAGGAGAATCAAGGAATGGACGAGGACGATGACTACTGTATCCCTCGATCCTTCATAATCCCCAAGGATTCTGACGCTACCAAATCGATAGTCGAAGAGCTGGAGCAAGGCATACTGATTGAGTACCTGCCCGAGCGAAAAGTATATTTGGGCACGGGGCTAACCCCCGAGCACAGGGAAAAACTTATTAAATTTCTTATCGATAATATGGATTGTTTTTCTTGGTCCCACTTAGATATGACAGGGATCCCACCGGAGATCACAACACATCGATTAAGCTTGGACCCGAAGTTTTGACCGGTAAAGCAAAAGAGAAGGCCCCAGTCCGAGGTAAAACATACATTCATCAAGGACGAGGTAACCAAATTTCTCAAAATAGGATCCATTCGGGAAGTAAAGTATCCCAAATGGTTAGCAAACGTAGTCGTAGTCCCTAAAAAAGGGAACAAACTCAGAATGTGCGTAGACTATAAAGATTTAAAGCATGTCCCAAAGACTCTTTTCCTTTGCCGAATATCGATTGCATGATCGATGCCACGACCGACCATGAGATCCTTAGTTTTCTCGACGCCTACTCCAGGTACAATCAAATTCAAATGAACCCGGAGGATCAGGAAAAGACTCTTTTCATCACTAAGTACGACTCCAATTGTTATATTGTAATGTCGTTTGGGCTAAAAAAATGTTTGTGGTACTTACCAACGCCTATTAAACCGAATGTTTGAAGAACAAATAGGTAAATCAATGGATGTCTATATTGACAATACGCTAGTTTAAGTCCCTGCGCGCAGAGGACAATTTAACACATTTGCAAAAAAACCTTCAATATATTGAGAAAATACGACATGAGGCTCAATCCAAAGAAGTGTACGTTCGGGGTCGGTTCTGGCAAGTTCCTCGGCTTTATGGTGTCAAATCGGGGGATCGAGATCAACCCTGATAAAATCAAGGCAATCGAATACATCATAGCCGTGGACAATGTTAGGTCCGTGCAAGGATAGCCGCCCTAGACCGGTTCATCTCAAGGTCTTCAGATAGAAGTCACAGGTTCTTCTCACTGCTAAGAAAGAAGAATAATTTTGCTTGGACCCCGGAATACCAACAAGCATTGGAAGAATTAAAACAGTACCTCTCGAGCCCTACCAGTTCTTCATACTCCGAAAGAGGACGAGTGACTCTACTTATGCTTAGCAGTCTCAGAAGTCGCGGTAAGTGGGGTCCTAGTTCGAGAGGATCAAGGTACGCAATTTCCTATTTACTATGTTAGTCGAACTTTGGGTGAGGCCGAGACTCAGTACCCTCACTTAGAAAAATTAACGCTTGCCCTAATAAGCGCCTCTAGGAAATAAAAACCGTATTTTCAATTTCACCCAGTTTGTGTGGCGACCACTTATCCTCTTCGCAATATTTTTTGCATAAGCCCGAACTATCGGGCCGATTGGCTAAATGGGCTGTCGAAATCAGTGGGTATGATATCGAATATCAACCCTAGACGACCATCAAGTCTCAAATCGTAGAAGACTTCATGGTCGACTTTACGCTAGCCCTCGTACCCGAGGTCGAAAGGAGTTGTTATTAAAAATGGGAACATCATCGGGGGGTGGGGGGGGGGGCCCTTTTTACGGACGACGCTTCAAACGTGAAAGGGTACGGGCTAGGCATCATTTTGAAGCCTCCCACGGGCAATATAATTAGACAGTCTATCAAAACTTTTAAGTTGACTAACAATGAGGCCGAGTTTGAGGCCATGATTGCAGGTCTCGAGGTAGCTAAGAGTTTGGGAGCAGAGGTCATTGAGGCCAAATACGACTCCCTACTTGTGGTAAACCAAGTCAACAAAACTTTCGAGGTTCGAGAAGATCGAATGCAGAGGTACTTGAACAAACTACATGTGACACTACATCGATTTAAAGAATGGACCCTTCAGCATGTACCTCGAGAATAAAACAGTGAGGCCGATGCCCTCACAAATTTGAGGTCATCGGTCGAAGACGACGAAATTAGCTCGGGGATTGTCGTTCAACTTTCAATGTCAGTGATCGAATAAGGCCACGCTGAAATAAACTCCACGAGCCTAACCTAGGATTGGAGGATTAAATATATCGAGTACTTAAAAAATGGGAAGCTTCCATAGGATTCTAAGGAATCGAGGACTCTATGTACGACGGCCGCACGATTCACATTGGCCGAAGATGGAACACTATCTAGAAGGATGTTCGACGGACCGTTGGCAATTTGTTTGGGTCCTGGAGACACTGTTTACGTCCTACGAGAAATTCACGAGGGCACTTACGTAAATCATTCCGGTGCCGAATCATTGGTTCACAAAGTCATCAGAGCAGGATACTATTGGGCTAATATGGAAAACTATACTAAGGAATTCGGTTCGAAAGTGCGACAAGTGCCAAAGATATGCGCCGATGATCCACCAACCTGGATAACAACTCCATTCAGTCATATCCCCATGGCCGTTCATGAAATGGGGAATGGATATCGTCGTCCCTCTACCATCGCCACCAGGTAAAGCTGAATTCATTTTATTTATGTCTGGCTATTTCTCTAAGTGGGTTGAAGCACATGCCTTCGAGAAAGTGAGAGAGAAAGAAGTTATAGACTTCATCTAGGACCACATTTTATGACGATTCAGGATGCTTGCCGAGATCGTATGCGACAGTGAAAAGCAATTCATCGGAAGCAAGGTAACAAAGTTTCTCGAAGATCACAAAATAAAAAAGATCTTGTCGATGCCATATCATCCTAGTGGGGACGGGCAGGACGAATCGACAAACAAGACCATAATTCAAAATCTAAAGAAAAGATTGGATGACGCTAAGGGAAAATGGAGAGAAATATTTCCCGAGGTCCTTTGGGAATATCTAACAATGTCAAAATCTAGTACGGGGACAACACCGTTCTCTTTAGTCTACGGTGTTGAAGCTATGATACCGATCAAAGTTGGGAACCAAGCGTTAGGTTTCTATATGCAATGGAAGAGTCAAATCACGAGGCTATGAATACAAGCTTCGAATTGTTGGATGAAAAATGGGAAGCCGTCCTTGTTCGAATGAACGCACAGAAGCAACGTATCGAAAGGTATTACAACCGAAGAGCCAATCTTCGACACTTTAAAATCGGGGACTTAGTTCAGAGAAAGGTCACCCTCAATACTCGAGATCCCAATGAAGGAAAACTTGGCCCAAATTGGGAAAGACCGTATCAGTTCCTCGATAGCGTCGGAAAGGGATCCTACAAACTTGGCCCGATGAACGGCGAACAATTACCTGATAATTGGAATGTATCCCTCCTCAAACGATATTATTTCTAAGGTATGACCTTCACCATTTTCATTTATATTTTATACTAACCATCTATAGGTGTTCAATTGAAGACCTCGAAAGATTCTCCAACCACGAAGCCCTTAGGTCTGAAAGCACATGTTGCACTCTTTTTCCCTTTGACCGGTTTTTGTCCCAAATGGGTTTTCTCGGCGAGCTTTTTAACGAGGAAACCATTGTTCGTGCTAACTTAGAGCAATTCAACAGTATCTGAGGCTTCTTTACAATCAACCTCGAATACTGGGAGGCATTACCCTAGGATAATTACAAGGAAAATACTTCATGTCAACATGGTCTCGATAGGTAAATTTTTGTTAAGGACCAAACAGTCGAATGAACCGTGTCCATGTAGATTACTCGAGCCCTAATGGCAAATCATGTACGCATGTATAATCAATTGAAAGAAGCATTTTTCCTTACCATATGTTCCATGCCTTAGAAAGGTTTATACTTTACAATTTCATACTTCTGATCTATTGCAGAAACTGGCTCAAGGGACGATCACAACTGAAGTTCAAACAATACCACATACTCAGGGACTGCCTCCCAAATATCAACATGATTGAATTATCAAACCTCGAGACCATAAGACCTTAAAAAGGCAATCCTCGATTTTATAGACCAAGGTCACCCTACTCGGGGACTGACACTTCGAACATGTTCGAAGTGTAATCGGGAAATAATCCCAAGAGGCAAATCCCAAGGCTACAACCAAACTAATACAATTCGGAGTCTTCTGAATTCCATAATGCCAATAGGCCTTTGAATACTTTTATAAATTGGTTAAAAAGGCTACCCTCGGCAAAATAACAAAAAGGGTTTTGACAACGTCAACCCTCGAAAAAAGAAATGGGTGTTGATAATACTAAACTCCGAAAAACCTCATGGGTACAGACTTATTTCGTGCTAAGGCATGACAAATTGTTTAAGCCGAAAAGGGAAAAAGCCACCCTTTTTAGGCTGTATCGGCCCAATTCAAGAGCCTAAGGGCCGTTATATATTTTGAGTTCGAGAAATCATCCTCACTCAACTAAAACCTAAGGGTCATCCTATTTCGAGTTCGAACAAATACTCACTCGACTACAAAGACTACATCAGTCCGACTTTGATCAAGTTGCCTAAGCTTCGAATTTACGAACAAATATTTTAACAAGGCATAAGTGAATCAAAATTTTCATAAGGCATAAGCGAATCAGAATTTTCCCAAGGCAGAAATCGAGATAAAGACAAGATAGAGAAAAAGAAATATTTTATACATATGAAGATATTTACAAAGGACCGATCGAGGTCCTACACAAAAGAAAAAAGAGAAAAAAATACAAAGGCTCCTAAATATTCTCCGGGGAAGCTTCTTCACCTAGGTCCTCCCCATTCTCGGACCCACATTTGTTTCCATCATCATCGTCATCGTCGTCGTCGTCATCAGAAGAGGTCAACGCTCTAGCATCAATTTCATGCTCTTTTGCCTTTATTATCTCCTCGGTAAGATCAAAACCTCGAGCGTGGATATCCTTGAGGGTTTCCCTCCAAGTTTGGTATTTGGCGAGTTTAATAATCGATTGTGCTTGAGTTTGAGCAGCCTCGGCAGCCTCTCTCGCTTGGACTTGAGCGGTCAGCATCGGCCGGGTAGACAGCCACGATGGCCTCTACCTCGGTCTTTGCCTTTCGACCTCTAATTTGGCCTTTGCAGGTTTGGAAGCCAACCAAACATCGAGCTTCTCTATATTCTTTGCCTGAGCTGAGTTTTTCTCCTTCATTCCTCGGAGCTGGCTTCGACCGATGATAGTTGGGCTCGAGTAGCCTTTTTTTTTCTGCAGCAAAGCGGTCCATGCCTTCTTTCCACCCCAAGGACTCCGCCTTCATCGTACTGACCTCCTCGTAGAACTTCTCGATCCTATCAATATTCTGCTGCAATTGTGAGATTGAAATGTTAGCCACTGTTCCCGAATCGAGCCCATGAGCTTTTAAATTATCATTACCTGCTCGATCATGTCACGACCCAAACTGATGGGCCGCGATGGGCACCCAGTACCTTACTCAACCGAGTACCAACTTAACGTATCCTTCTTATTACATCATCATAGATAAGTGGTCCAGAAGGCGCGTTATGATACAACTTGAGTAAACATGAGAGAATACCCCATATAGAAAGACCCAACCTGATATAGAAACTTATAATTGTGACATACGGGCCTATAAGGACAATGTGATCCATTATATACTTTATATATAGGCTGACAAGAGGCCATACAAATTTTCGTATACATGACATCTGTCTATCATGGGACGACATGGCCACGACTCGTAATGTATAACTATAAGTGGGCAAACACTGTATCAATGAACCATCGTTCTTAAAACATGAATACATATGGGCCGTCAAGGCCTCTAACATAGTGTAGATAATGAACCCGTGTCTACAAAGCCTCTAAGATTATTTGACATCAAATGGGACAGGGTATCGGCCTACCCATAAGTCTATAACAAAACTCTGACACGATGACTTATAGACTCGGCTGCACTCCGAATGAGGTGGAGTCTTACCGATCCTTCACTGAATTCTAACCTCGTCTATATGAGGGCTCGTCAAACTGATTATCTATACCTGCATGCATGAATGCAGCGTCCCCAACAAAAGGACGTCAATACTAATAATGTATCGAGTATGTAAGGCATGTAAATCAGTATATAAAGGACATAGAAGAAACATGGAGTAAAGGACTCGACCTGTAAGTCTGGATAGCTCTGTAAACCATGAAGTATTTATAATTTCATGCATATGTGTATAAATGTCATGTAATGCATAGGTCAATATGTATATAACATCATCAAGCCTCTGAGGGTACCCCATCATATTATTTCAGCCTCTATGGACAGAATCATCAACCTATACTAGTTGATCAGGTGGTGGTGTGTATATAACATCATAACCTTTCCTCATACCCCATATACATATAATATATGCGTATATAATTCCATCTGGTCATAGGTCAATATACATGTATAAATGAATGCAATGCCTAATGAAGTGAGTCAATAAGATCTCTCAGATTGACATGAGATCCATGAATATAAGATATAATATTAGGACATATGGGGAATCAAGAACATAGGCAACCCTAGTACTTCTATGAATAGAGTCATTTATGAAAGTTGTGCATTTGCTCGTTTCGTTTGTATTGTTTGGATCATGCCAAAAAGAAAGAAGGGTCAGGCTTAACATACCTCGTGTCGCCAACAAAATCCAACAACGTACTAGTACGCCAATCCTTAATAAACTAGGACTTGCCAATCATGCTCCAACCACTCATGCCATAAGCAACCACGACAAGCTAATCCATGAGAGATGGAGGGATAAATTCTCTATTATGATTCTGTTGCCCACGTTTTGCCCCATCAAAAGATAGAAAATTTTGAATTAAAATACCAAGGTTTCCTCTCCATTTCTCATGTTTCTGTGCCTTTTAAGGCTAGGTGGTGATGCTTTTTCATAATATATATATAATCTTGCTAATACTTAATGGGTTGTGGGACCCACATATAATCATTTACTATGAAAATAAAGCTTGGCCATGGGGCAGCCACCAATACATTGTTATACATGGAATATGAGTCATAAGGATGGAGATTTTGATAGTCGCACGCAGACTTCACAATTGTCCCCTATTTTGTACACTTGTCTTCCACAACTACACACGGAATCCTCCTCCCTCCACTCTTTTCTTAATTGATGACACATGGGTATATACTTGCCCTAGTCACCTACTAAAATCAGACACCCATTCCATGACCTCACCTAATTTGCACACGTATCTACCCCTTCATTCTACCTAATCTTTATCTAGTTCTACTACTAGCAATACTTATCCACAATTTTCTAATTAGCTATAAAAATTTCACCTCCACGATAACTTGTATTAGTCACTTGTTGCTCCTTACTATGTAGCCATGTGACATCCTAGTCAAAATTTAATTGTCCACAAATCATCATCCTAAAGTACTGCTATAAAAATATTTAAAAAAATCATGGCACCATATCAAAATGTATCTAACGGTATCAAGATTGTTAAAATTACAGGGTCTTACAATAACATTGTCACAAATCCTCTATAACCTCATTAATTACCTTAATCCCTCATAAGCTCATATGGATTACTAAGACTCATCCTAGTACTAAAGTACGTGATATCATACTACTAACATTAAAGACTTCTTTTCCAGTCTACACGTGTAGTTCTCTAGGTGCACACCTAATGACTCATCACCAAACTTTACATGTGTAAACCATGTACTTTAAGTGGTATGACTCATGTGCACATTAGTGCCACCCTTGGCTAACTTCGTGCCATGTGGCAACCCACAAATTCCCCTAAATTTCCACCTAATCTTACAAACAAAAGTGCCACTCTTTGTATTGATCAAGACCCATACTTGCATCCACGTAAATGCTTATCCACCCCATTTATTTGATGACTAAGCCACCAAAATTCCCTAATCTTGCCACCTAGCTCCAAGATTTACCTAGTCAATATTGAATTCCCTGCTTGTTGCCACCTCAATACTTATAAAGTTGATTAGTCATAAGTCCCCCTTATCCTCATGATTCTATGTGGATTCATACAAATGACACTTATCCACTTATAACTATTTGCATATTCCATGACTTTATACCAGCACTTAACCAAATATTCACATAATAATTTTAGGTCTCGATTCACTTGAATACAAATGTATTTCATATACCTTACTACCATGGCCATATGGTATATCACTAATCCATAAATACAAGGTATTATAGCTTGGACCGTATATTATCTCAAAATGTCAAACATCAATGGAACTTGCTTTCTTCGATTTGTTTACCCTCTGACCTTCACAACACTTACTTATCACTTGTTATAAATATCATAAGTACTTATAACCTCAAAAATAGTCTTGTCCTTGAACTTTTGTCGATTATCTTATGACAACCCAGTGTACAAAATTACGGGATGTAACAGATCAGGTCGGTCTGATCCTTGTGAGCTTTAGTCAACAAAGCTCGGAGATCCTTGATCTCCTCTTCTTTTTGCCCGCAGAGATATTTGAGGGCATTCCTTTTTTTTGATACCCTTGAAGGTCGGCCTTACATCGGCTCATCTCGGTTCTGGACTTGGAAAATGCCTCATGATTGAGTGACAAAGCCTATACAGAAAAAAGAAAGGAAATTAGAGGGGACAAGAAGAAATAAACTAAGTATGAAATAAACAAAGGGAGTTGAGACTAACCCTATTCAAGGATTGTTGAGCCTCATCAAAGAGACTCGATGCATCACTCAAGCCGGTAGCATCTTTGACCCCAAAAAAATAATCACAGAAGGGGTCCTCCCCTCCATGAAATCCGTCTACCTCGGGAGTCCTCAAATCTTGGGCATCTCGAATTGCCTCTTCGGAAAAAGTAGGGAGAGTAGGCGAGCCCCTGATCACTATTTTCTCAAGTGAGGTGCTTGGGGCATTCTTTTCAATCTGAAGGGCTTCACGGTCGGTCCCTTCATATGTACCCTCCATTTGTTCACTTCGGTGGGGGGCAGCCTCGATCTTCGATGACTAGGGGACTTTGTCCGAGTCCTTCTCCAAGACCTCCTCAGTTCGAGGCGGGACCTTATCAACCACCAGCGATTCTGCAGCCTTTGGAGCCTCGATGGTTTTCTTCACTCAGGCCACCAGTACGGAGCCCTCTTCTTTTTCTTCTTCTTCCTCGCTTATCTGCTGAAGTACATTCGCAGGGAGGGCAACAGTGTCCGTATTCGACTTACGAACAATGGTTTTCCTAGGCTTTGGGACCTCGGAGGTCGAGGTCCCCTTCCTCTTATTATCCTTTGCCGGTTTCAAAACCGGGGTCGAAGTCTCCTCCTCGCCAGACGAGGGCCTCATGATCACATCTTTTCCCAGGACTGCACACGAGAAAATTGAATAAGTAGAAGAAAGGCACCTAAATCAAATCATCATATATATGAGAATGGGGGCTTAGCATGATTCTTGGCTCCCATCGGCCTTTATCTAAATCCCGCCAATAGCGCTCGGCATATGTGAAGGTTGAGGCAAGGTTCCGAACCCAGCTCTCAAGGTCGGGGATCGCACGGGGCATCCAAGAAACTGCTACGTCTTGAAAGAAGACATTAATGAGAAAAAGCAAAGGAATGAAATAATGCAAGAAAGCTAGCAGAGAGATGATACTTACGCTTCATGTTCCATTTCTCAGGGAATGGAATCTTCTCTACCGGGATTAGTTCGGAAGTCCTCACTCAAACGAACCTGCCCATCCAACCTTGATCTTTGTCCTCGTTGATGCTCGAGTACAACACCTTGGTAGCTCGACACTGGAGTTTAATCATCCCGCCTCGATAGAGACAAGGTCTGTACAATCTAATAAGGTGGCCGAGGATAAAAGACATCCCCTCGACTTTTCTCCAGAAGAATCGGAGCAGGATGATTATTCTCCAAAAAGAGGGATGGATTTGGCGTGGGGTTATTTGATATCGACGACAGAAGTCGACAATGATGGGGTCAAGGGGAACGAGCATGAAAGGGTAAGTGTAAACACTTAGAAACCCTTCCACATGGGTAGTTATGTCCTCTTCAAGGGTCGGGATCATCACCTTTTTATCCCCCCTAGTTGTAGTCTTTATTTACCTACTCGAGGTATCCCTCAGTTATCGAGCATATATATTTCGACACTGGCTCGCCCCGACCTGGATCTGACAAAGCTTTATCGGTTTTGAAGTTGGATTTTAACGCACACCCTCCAGGAATACACTCCTCAAGGCGGCATTCCACCAATATTTTCCCGTCGGCCGGTTGAGAAGGTGAAGCAACTTTTTGCGGTACCGTTTTCGATGTTTTTGCCTTTTTTTTATGAGTTCGAAGAAAGAAGAAGGTAGTAAGACTTGATGTTTGAGAAAGATTAGCAGCGAAACCTGAAGACTTGTAGAGGGAAAGAACTTAGGAGAGGTAAAAGCTTTTGAGATTAGAAGAAAGTGAAAGTAAAGCTTGAATCAATGAGGAGAGGGCCTATTTATGGGATTTACGGCGACAGTTCAAAATCACTAGTGGCCGACCACCAACTGACACTCATTAATGATTTGGGGAACTGTACCGACGGGACGTTTCGGTCACTTTTGCCGCTTACATCACGGGGATGACGTCATGACGGGTCGAGGTAAAAAATCAAAAGCTCAATTCGTTTCTTATCATTACAGTCAAAAAATGGGGGGACTATTTGTATACGGTTAAAACTGGGCCCACCACATTTTACTATTTGACCGAGACAGAGAGGTTGCATCAAGGGACAACTTCTTGATGGAACAGTTTAAAACAAGAGAATAAGGTACCGAGTGCAGATTCGAAATTCCTATCAAGATCGAGGCTAGTAGCAATCTGAGCCAAATGAAATAGCCATCGAGTAAGATCGAAGATAACACAATAACATAAAGGAGAGATTTCCGTGACTGGTCGAGGATCATGGCGGTAATCTCGGAACGGATGAAATCAGAAATTGTTAATCAACTATGTATTGGTAAAAAAGAGTCTTACACGTAAGTTGACTCTTGACTAGTCAACCAACTACGTGGATCAAGGAAAATGCGACAGCTAGATATAATTCTATAAAGAGGAACGGAACTAAGAGGCACAGTTCAATAAACCTCTGAGTACCTCAACTACGGAAAAATCAATCTAATCAAGACGAGGAAGAGACACAGTCAAAGTGAAACCGAACAGAGCTACGGGTAGATTCGAAAATCTTCAATTAATGAACTATACGTTACGTAACTTTCACACAACAGTTACGGTTACCCTTTGTAATGCCTCATTAATGTAATTATTAGTCATTAATGAGCAATCATTGGAAGAATCAAACGTTATATTAAGAAAACCCCTATATAAAGGAAGGGGATGTAACTTGTAAAGGGGACGGGACTTCAAATACAACCTACTTTATTTTTCCTCATATCATACTATTGTCTTTTACTTATTCCTCTTTATTCAATATAATTTCTTTGATTATCAGTAACCCGCATTCATCCTAAAAATAGCTTTAGGCAAAGGATCTAATTATTTGGTTAAACAAATTGGTTCCGTTACCGGAAATCTGATAATCTTTGTCTACTTTTCCAATGACAGCAACCTACAGAGGAATGGAACCCCAGTTCCGTCACCTCAGGGAACCCCTTGTGGTTCACGAGAACCATCCTCAGAAATATCTGACAACAACCGCAATAATAATGAGCAAACGGTAGAGCAAGATCGAATAAAACAAATGATTGCAGAGTACGTGGGACAAGCTTTGCAAAAATTTGCAAGGGGACTACCAACAACACCACCTGCATCACTGACACCACCTCCAAACAATATAGTCACCGGGGGAAATCCTCAGTCTGGATTGGTAAACTCGGCAAGGGGTGACACCCCTAACGAATCTCTCGAAGCGAGACCAGGTATGACTAATGACTCTGAATTACAAAATTTACTGCTAACCATGCAGAAATAGATGAAGGAACAAAAAGATCGAATCGAGCAAATACCAGGAGTACCGCCCATTATCAAAAGCATTGATGTTGATAGGTATTCTCAACAACCTTGGAAGCCAAGCGCAACACCCTTGCCTATTCCCAAGAAGTTTAAAATTCCCGACGTTCCCAAAGATGATGGAACAAATGACCCACGTGACCATGTGACCACTTTCACTACTGGAGTAAATGGCAATGACTTAACAAAACAAGAGATTGAATCAGTCCTCGTCAATTTTTTTTGGAGAAACACTCACCAAAGGAGCCCTAACCTGGTATTCTCTTCTACCTGAAACTTCTATTGACTCTTTTGCAGAGCTTGTAGATTCATTTATAAAAGCACACTCTGGTGCACAAAAAGTTGAGAAAATAATGGAAGACATATTCAAAATAAAGCAAGGAGACATGGAACTACTCCACGAATTTGTAGACAGGTTCCAACGATAAAGAATGCAATTACCCAGGGTGCCTGATAATTGGGCATCCATGGCATTTGCAAGTAACTTAAATGATAAAAGCTCGGAAGCCACGAGACGGCTCAAGGAAAGTCTAAGAGAATTCTGAGCTACAATGTGGAATGATGTATATAATAGGTATAACACTAAACTCAGAATAGAAGAAGATATCATTGCTTGTTCGAGAGATCAAAATCATTCTCGATCTAGACGTCCCGAATCAGACAGGAGATCAGGTAAAAACAGGTACGATCCTTACTTAGGACCCTTGGGACGTGAAACGCATCCCAGGTTCCAAAACATAAGGTCAGACTATAGACCACCAGGAAGAGGCGTAGGCTCATCCTCATCTAGATCTAGAAAAGATCGACATGAACGACCTAGAGGTAATGCCCGAATTGGGGATCATACCTTTAATGTAAGTACTACTGAGCTTGTCTCAATATTGAGAAATATGGGAGACAAGGTTAAGTGTCCCAAAGAGATGCGATTGAATCCAAATAAAAGGAACCCAGATCACTGGTGTGAATTCCATAACGATCATGGGCACAGGACTGCGGATTGCAAATTTTTACAAGGTGAAATAGAACACTTATTGAAACAGGGCTATTTAATAGAATTGTTTAGCGATAAAGGTAAACAGGCATATATGAAGAACAGGCAGGAGCCCCGAAAGCCTCCTTCTCCAAAGCGAACCGTCAATGTGATACATGGAGGAGAAGAAGTAAACTGAATAGTTTGCCAATTAGCGTAAAAAATCACAACTACCCACGGAAATCGGGTTCGAGAAGATCAAACTGAAGATGAAATAACCTTTGACGATGCAAATTTTGGTGGACTAATGCTTCCCCATAATGATGCCCTGGTAATATCCTTACTCATTCATGATACTAACGTTAAAACAGTGTTGATTGATCCAGGTAGTTCAGTCAATATCATCTTGTTAAGAGTCGTGGAAGAAATGCTAATGGAAAATCAGGTGATCCCAAAGGCACGAGCCATATCAGGGTTTGATAACTCTACGGTGATAACCAAAGGAGAGATTGAACTTAGCACTTATGCTGAGGAAATATTTAAAAGCACTAAATTCCAAGTCATTGATACTGGCATGGCTTATAATGTGATTATGGGAAGGCCTTGGATCCATGACATGAAAGCATTACCATCTACCTTACACCAGGTAATCAAATTTCCCTCAGAATGGGGAATCAGAAAAATTAGAGGTGATCAACTGACTTCCAGAAATATAAATTCCGTGGCACATTATAACAAAAAAAGGGCGGAAGAACAAAAAGATAATTAAATCTTTCAAACGGAGGTCTCTGGCCAATCAAGTATGGAAAAAACTACTAACCCAATAGGTACGAAAGAAGTAAATATTCAAACAGGTACGGGAAGAGACACCATGGAAGATGTGCCAGACCATATAGATGTGGATTCTAGACCGGACGTCATTCATGACTAGAAGAAGACAAAACGTCAAAACAACTACGGAAGAACTCGAAGCTATTCCATTGTTTGAACAAAAACCTGAACGGAAGGTGCATGTAGGCACGGGGCTGAGTCCGGATCGAAAAGGTACGTTAATTGACTATTTAAAGGCTAATGCAGGCTGCTTTGCGTGGTCCCATTCAGATATGACAGGTATCCCACCAGAAATGATGACTCATAAACTAAATGAAGATCCATCCTTCGTACCTGTTAAACTGAAAAAAAGAAAGCAAGGACCATTCAAGAACCAAGTGATTGACGAAGAAGTTCAAAAACTCTTGAAAATTGGTTCGATACGGGAGGTAAAGTACCCTACCTGGTTAGCTAACACTGTGGTAGTACCTAAAACGAATGGCAAATGGAGGGTATGTGTAGATTATACTGATTTAAATAAAGCATGCCCCAAAGATTCATTCCCATTACCACATATAGATCAAATGATTGATGCCACTGCAAGTCATGAATTATTAAGCTTTCTAGATGCGTATTCTGGTTATAATCAGGTTAAAATGGATCTCTCAGATGAGGAAAAAAACTCCTTCATTACGAACAGGGGGACTTACTGTTATAAAGTTATGCCTTTTGGATTAAAAAACGCTGGAGCCACCTATCAAAGGTTAGTGACTAAAATGTTCCAAGAACATCTAGGAAAAATGATGGAAGTTTATATTGATGATATGTTGGTAAAATCAACACAAGCGGGAGACCATTTCCAGCATCTCTCTACTACTTTTGATATTTTACGCAGGTATAATATGAAGCTAAATCCAGAGAAATGCGCTTTTGGAGTGCAATCAAGTAAAATTTTGGGTTTCCTTGTATCAAATAGAGGAATAGAGGTAAACCCCGCTCAAATTAAGGCTATAGAAGAAATACCTGATATTTTGACAAATAAAAAAGAAGTTCAAAGACTAACAGGGAGAATAGCAGCTTTGGGAAGATTTATTTCTAAGTCTTCCGAAAAAAGTTTTAAATTCTTTTCAATTCTTAAAAAGCAGAATCAGTTCGAATGGACTGAAGAATGTCAACAGGCCCTCAAAAATCTAAAGATTTGTCTATCAAAACCTCCGCTGCTTTCGAAGCCAAAAGAAGGTGAAATATTGTATATCTACTTAGCTGTCTCAAACATTGCTGTAAGTGCAGTATTGATAAGAGAAGAAAAAGGTAAGCAATCACCCATCTATTATGTAAGTAAAACCTTACTAGATGCTAAAACTAGATATCCACATCTAGAGAAGTTAACCTTGGCTTTAATAATGGCATCAAAAAAATTACGTCCTTATTTTCAATGTCATCCCATCACTGTTGTGACTTCATATCCTTTAAGAAATATTTTACATAAACAAGAATTGTCAGGAAGGTTAGCCAAATGGGCCATAGAGTTAAGTGAGTATGAAATAATGTATCAACCTAGAACAACAATTAAATCTCAAATATTAGCTGGTTTTGTTGCTGACTTTAGCAATATCATTACCCCTGAGGTAGAAAAAGAGTTACAACTCTTTAATGGAGTTAATCCAGGTCTATGGACTCTATTTACGGATGGCTCTTCCAATATAAAAGGTGCCGATTTAGGCATAGTCTTAATATCACCCACGGGTGAAAAGATACGGCAAGCTATTAAATGTTATCCTATAACTAACAATGAAGCAGAATACGAGGCTGTCATTGCAGGCCTAGAACTGGCACGAGAACTATCAATTGAGCAAATCGTAATCAACAACGATTCTCAATTGGTAGTAAATCAAATGCAGGGGACTTACATTGCTCGAGAAACTCGGATGCAACAGTATCTAGAAAAGGCACGAGAGCTCGTGAGGCAATTCAAAACATGGAAGGTAGTACAAATACTTAGAGCAGAAAACGCAGAGGCAGATGCCCTAGCAAATCTCGCAGCAGTTACAGAAGTAACAAATAAAGACAACACGATTGTCGTCCATCTCTTCCATTCAGCAATCGACCAAGACAGAAATGGGGTAACTTTCAACAATTTAACTTGGGATTGGAGAAATGAAATTCTCAATTTTTTACAGAATGGTACCGTACCTGAAGACAAGAAAGCAGCTCAGGCACTTCCCCGCAAATCCGCATGATACTGTCTCATTCGCAATTCACTGTATCGCAAAATGTTCGGAGGACCCCTAGCTAAATGCCTTGGACCTAGTCAAACAGATTGCGTGATAAGAGAAGTCCATGAAGGGCACTGTGAAAATCATTCAGGAGCAAGATCCTTGGTAAAAACCCTAATCAGAGCCAGATATTATTGCCCTAAGATGGAAGAGGATGCCGCAAACTTCGTATCCAGATGCGATAGATGCTAGAGGTTTGCCAATAATATGATAAACCAGCAGAACTGTTGCATCCAATCATATCACCATGGCCCTTCATGAAATAGGGAATGGATATAGTAGGACCTCTTCCCCTAGCCAAAGGACAAGTGCGATTTCTGCTCGTACTTACCGATTATTTCACAAAATGGGTAGAAGCAGAAGCATTCAAACATGTGCGGGAAAAGGAAGTTAAAAGCTTCTTATGGCAAAACATAATATGCCGTTTTGGAATACCAAAGGAGATCGTGCGTGATAATGGACCACAATTTATAGGCTCTCAAGTCACAGAATTCTTTGAAAGCTGGCAAATTAAACGGATTACCTCAACGCCATATCATCACGTGGCTAATGGACAAGCTGAATCAACGAATAAAATCGCCATCAATAATATAAAGAAGCGGTTAGACAAAGCCAAAGGGAATTGGCCTAATGATTTACCAGCGGTATTATGGGCATATAGAACAACGTTAAAAACGACCACGGGGGAAACACCCTTCGCACTTGTTTATGGCTCAAAAGCGTTAATACCCGTGAAAATCGGCGAACCAAGCATAAGGGTTATAACAGCTACGGAAGAGACAAATGATGATGAATTAAAGACTAATTTGGACCTGCTCGAACCACCAAGGGAAGCAACATTAATACGGATGGCAGCTCAAAAGAAAATCATAGAGCGATACTACAACCGTAAAGCTCATCTTAGATACTTCAAAAGTGGGGACTTCGTACTAAAAAAAGTCTTTCAATCAACAAAAGAGGCAGGTGCAGGAAAGCTAAGTCCAAATTGGGAAGGACCCTATAAAGTCTAAGGCATAGCTGGAAAGGGTGCTTATGAGTTGGAAGCCATGGATGGCAGAATTCTACCAACAAGCTGGAACGCCATCCACTTAAAGAAGTACTACTTCTAAGAAAAAGAAGTATCCTCGGTCAGGTATCACACGTTTAATTTGATTTTGAATATTTAAAATTTTACTAACTTTTTTAGATGATAGACATAAAGCTAACCCATCACCAGATGATGATATTAGACCTGCAAAGACGCGAAGAAATAACACAATTCCCGGTCTAGGGTTATACTTTCTGATGGATGTTTTAAAGGGTTAAGCATTCATCATCTAAAAGCTATATACCTTCGAGTCTCACACGTTTTCCCTTTTCAGGGAAAGGACCGCAAATAAGGAATAATCAAGTGCTCGAGACTTCACTCTTCAAAGCTCAAACACTTGGGGGACTATACAATATGGAAGGCTAAGATGAAGCAAAGAAGACTGTTGAAAGTCAAAGCTCGAGCCTGAAGATTCATTTACCCAGCAAGTCAAGTGATACGAGCAAAATTGAAAGAACTGAAGACTCCAACACAAGACTCCATTATAAAGCCTAAAATTCAAAAACCTTCGAACTATATGTTCAGGTTAAAAGGCAAAATATTAGCTACGAGGAAGAAATGTACCTCTCTTATTCAAAACTGTTGTGATTAAAAACAGTTACGAAATCTTTGTACTCATATAGAAAACTGTTATCAAATAAAATAATTACGGATGAAAAAGGATTTCCCTTGTACTTATTAAAAACTGTTATCAACAAAAACAGTTATGGGCAAAAGCCCCAATCATTATGAAAACTGTTACTAATGAAAAACAGTAGTTTCCTTGTATTAACTCAAAAAAACTGTTGCTTATGAAAAACAGTTACGAAATACAAATATATATCAAATCTGTTAAATTAAAACAGTTGCAACATGAGTTTTAGACGATAATTGGAACACGTGTAAAATGTCGAGAAAGTTCAAACAAAAAACATCCCTCAGAAAACATCCTTAAAACATGTGAAACATTCCTATCACTCTATTGCATTACTATGTAGTTGAGACGTCTTCTTCATTAAGTATTTATAAAAAAGGTCCCTATTTTCGTAAACAAAGCCTATTAAAAACAAGGCTTAAACATCGTGCCTACTGTGAAAAGGTTCGAGTGATTTTTAGCATTTTCATCCTAAAGTTTGGAGGTAAAACTAAAAACCTCAAAAATCGAAACGTGCAAAAGACTTAAGAGTAAAACAGAAACTCAAAGAAAAAAAGTCATAAATTGCATTCATACCAAAAAGAGCGGCTAAGTAAGAACTAAGTACTAACTAGTACAAAGCCGCATATAGTATTTACATTTTTTCGTGCCCCTAAGTTGTCAGTTGGGGACTTTAAAGAGATCCAAATTTACCCCCGATGGAGCTAGGGGTAACCACCAATCCAATAAAAAAAAGGGGAATGAACCAAAGTTTTAATCTTCTTGAGGAGGAGGATTGTCTTCTTCATCGGCAGGAAGAATGGGAGCAACTTGGGACGGAGAAGCATGAGCAGCAGAAGTCTCACCATCAGGCGAAGAGAGGTTAAGACCTTGTTGAGCCTTTTCCATGGCTTCCTTAGCTTTAGCTATTTAAGCACTAAGGTCGAAACCCTCTTGACTCATTTCTGTCACTGTGTCAAGGCGAGAAGTCATATATGCGCATCTCACATCAACAGCAGTCGCTTCTTCGAGATCATCATAATATTTTGCGCATATTTGAAGATCGGCCTTTAACCCATCGTTCTCCGCTTCAGCAGCCTCATGAGAAGCCTTCAAAGGCACAATCGACTCCTCCAAAGTTTGGACTCTATCTAATGCATTACGCAGTTCTTCTTGAGTCCGAGAGAGTGATTATACGAGCTCACCAGAATACTCTTCTTTCTGCCCTAGAAAATCCTTCAAATACCTAATCTCCTCCGAGGCTCGGGATAGTTGTTCAGCAAAAGAAGATTCCAAAAGACTCTTATCCTTATCAGCTTGAGTTGAAGAAGCCCTCTCCACTGCCAGTTCCGCTGCTATAATCCTCATCTGTCTCTTCAAGGTACTCCTTTCCTCTTCTAAGGCATCCATATCAATTCTTAAACTGTCATACTGTGCCTTCAAATTATCGACATTAGCCTGCAACTCTTTTGTCTCCTGATCCACGTTTGAGATCCTCTTCATGAGCTCCATACCAATAAGATTGATCTACAAGAAACAAACCAATTAAATATGATAAAAAATTATTTAGATATGGTAAAAAGGAAGTGGAATAAATTGCACCATACCTTCAAGGAGGTATGCACAACTTCATTAGCCCATGTAAGAGATGTGTGGCTAGCTAGCTTGGTTTTCTCCGTGGGACCTATCAAAGGTTTGAGCCACACTTCGCGCTCGCCCGTTTTCTTGAAAAGACTTCCCTCAGCTGGAACTTCTATTGTTACCCTCCGCATCTCCCTACTGGAAGACCCTACTTCCCTAACAGATGGCACGAAAGCAGGCATAAATGAAACAGTAACAGGCACAGAGGGTTGAGGAATTAAAGGAACCACGGGCAAAACAACAGGCACGGAGGATTGAAGAGTTGAGGAAACCACGGGCAAAGCAGCTACAGAGGCAGTAATGGCCAGTGGAGCGGAAGAGACACGAGGGGCAGATGAGACAGCTTCACTTAAAGAAGCATGAAAAATAGCGGCCAGAGGGACATCATCAGAAGCAAGGTCAAAACCTTCACGAAACAAGTACTCTACAGAATCGTGAACGGGAGACTGTGAAACATCTTCAGAGGTTGAGGGTCTAACTGCATACACGGAAGGCAAAGTCATGGGTATAGACTCGTCGTCCAAAACCACCCGCCTTCTTCGGGACCTATGCACCAAAGCACCCTCTTTTTATTCTTCTTCTTCTGCGGAACGGGATTCACCAACCTTCCTCTTCGAGGAAGATGAACTAACAATAATCTCTTGGGCCTGGGCCAAGTATATCTTCGGGATAGACGTATCAGACACCCGACGAGCAGAAAATCCTATCATAAAGAGAAGGATTAAGCAAAAAGAAAAAAAAAGAAAGGCTCGAGTAAGAAAAGAAGTAAAAGCAAAAGCTTCACTTACCGTGGGTCTTCACTTGCCAACCATACTTCCCAACGAAGTACTTCCAAGATCTTTCTTCCAAAGGAGCAACAGACAACAATTTCTCTACCCAATCACGGATACCGTAGATGTTCTCAACAATACCCATAATTGCTAAAAGAAGAAGAAACAAGTACGGTGTTAATAAAACATCTCAAATCAAAAAGAAGAAAAGTGAATAAATATGAGCTAAAATGTACTCACGTGCACGATTCCATTTCTCAGGGAAGGGAAGATTTTCTTCACCCACTAAACCAGCAGTGGGTACAGCGACGTACCGGAGGTACCAACCTCTGTTCTTATCATCTCAATGGGTTACCAACACTCTCTTACTCCGAGCAGCCAGAGTAAAAACCCCTTGACAAAATAGGACAGGAGAGTAGAGATGAATGAGATGGATAAAAGTAAAAGGAACCGAGGCTAAAGAAGCTAAACTCCTAAGACACGTGACAACTCGCCACACAAGCGGACCAACTTGTCCTAGGCAAATATTGAAGAAATGGCAAAACTCGATTATGACCGGATCAATGGGAGGTCTAAACCCTAAAGTGAAAGGGTACGTATAAACAAAGAATATCCTGTCTTGTAAGACGTAATTCTTTGGTTACTATTTGGAATGTAGACAGGGAAATCAGACCTCCAAAAACATTCCCTACGAACTAGGGAAATTTGACCTTCAGTAATAATGTTGGGTATCCCTCGACACTATCAAGAGAAGAAGATTGATCCACCAGAACTTGATTGTCCCTAGTAAAGGCAAATTCAACGGGAATAATCTCATCAACTCTGGGTTCACGAAGATTTTCATCTCTACCTCTAGATAAAGAACGGAAAGCTCTAGCCCTAGGAGAAACTAGAGACCTGGCAGAAGGAGGGGAGACTATTTGAGAGGAAGAAGAACCTCTGGAAGGAGTGGATACTAGAATCCTCAGTCTACCACCCCTCTGACTCCTAATCAGAGCAGAAGAAGGTGTTAAGTTCTCTACATCTATTACTCTTTTGGGTTGATTTGAAGAAGACATGGTTACAAAAGCAATGAAAAATTCTTTACAAGTAAAAACGACATGTTAGAAAGTGTTTCGTGAAAGTAAAGAAAAGAAGAAGGGTATTTATACTTAAGGGAAACCGTCAAACATGGAAAAAATAATGATGAAAAGTCATAATGGAAGATGTCACTTCGGGACTGACGCAGCCGCAAAAAGCCCTAAAAGACGCCGAATAATTGCAGAACCTATCCGATAAGAACACGTGGAATGGGCATTAAATGGAAGTGACAAACGATGCCAATGTTCACGGAAAGACAAAGCGGCGACAATATATTACCGCCATAAATATGTATCCACTTACCAAATATTAATCGATAAATATATGGTAAGTGGGGGGACTATCTGTATTGGTAAAAAAGAGTCTTACACGTAAGCTGACTCTTGACTACTTAGCCAGCAACGTGGATCAAGGAAAGCACGACAGCTAGATATAATTCTATAAAGAGGAACGAAACTAAGAGGCACGGTTCAATAAACCTTTGAGTTCATCAGCTACGGAAAAATCAATCTAATCAAGACGAGGAAGAGTCACGGTCAAAGTAAAACCGAACAGAGCTACGGGTAGATTCGAGAATCTTTAATTAATGACCTATACGTTACGTAACTTTCACACAACAGTTACGGTTACCCTTTGTAATGCCTCATTAATGTAATTATTAGTCATTAATGAGCAATCATTACAAGAATCAAACGTTATATTAAGAAACCCCCTATATAAAGGAAGGGGATGTAACTTGTAAAGGGGATGGGACTTCAAATACAACCTACTTTATTTTTCCTCATATCATACTATTGTCTTTTACTTATTCCTCTTTATTCAATATAATTTATTTGATTATCAGTAACCCGCGTTCATCCTAAAAATAGCTTTGGTCAAAGGATCTAATTCTTTGGCTAAACAAGCTAATCATGGGATTTCCTTTTGTAGTTAGAGTTATACCATAAGTAGAATTCCTCCACTATATAAAGAGGAGTTCTAATCATTTGTAACACATATAATTCACAGACATCAAAGCAATATAATTCTCTTTCTCGCTTACATTACTGTTCACAAGCTTGTTATATTTTTAAATTATTCTTGCACCAATCAGTTCGAGAGTACTCTGACTCGAGGGCTGAGTTTTGTTTAAACACTGGTTTGTTTTACTTATAATTCAATTCTGTTATTTATCGTCATATTTATCAATTGGTGTTAAGTGAAATCACATATCCTTGAAACCACATTATAAGTTTAATTGTTATCCATTAAGGGTAAACATTATCATAATTGAATTTTTTTCTTTTTTAGAAGAAAAGTAAAAATCTCTCAATTTAGCTAGTATTTTTTTTGGAGTAAAAAGTTTTGGAAATTGAGGATGTTTCTTCTCATTTATTAACATCCATAATATATCCATAAGGGATTTGGGAGTCTTACACGGGGAAGAATTTTTGGGACAAATGTTATCATGCCACTTATGTGTGCCTCTTTACTAGGTTATTTTCTAGATATTTTACTCTTTTTATATAATTGATTGCTCAGACCAAGCTACGTTAAATATTTATGTTTCTTTTGGTATACTTATATTTGTTTTATGATATTTCATAGTTTATAGTATACTTTGTTAGCTTTCACATGACACCGACTTATTTCAATTCTAACAAGTGGTATCAAAGCGACATTCAACAAATGTTCGGTTCTAGTCACAACATATTTGATGTTAATGAAGATTTTAATTTGAGAAATTTGACAGTTTGAGGACAAAGGCTTTTTGGTGAAGATTTCGAGATGCGACATTTTGAAAGTTATGAGAAGAAGGTGGATCAAGTCGTGACGACACCTAGTCTTAAAGACTAGGTATGCCTAACAACATGCGAATAATTGAAATAACAAGTTTAAATCTCGAAGCATCAACTGAATAAAATGAAAACTACAGCTCAATATAAGTACAACTCCCAAAACCTAGTAAGAAATAAGTCACAAGCTCTACATACAATGTTGCACAGTCATGTACATCACTCTCTATCCATAACATAAGAAACAAGGAAAAAACGGGATAGAAGGGGACTTTGAGGCCTGTGGACGCGGGCAAGTGTACCTTGAGGTCCCTGATCAACAAGTCACGCCACACACTAACACCGAGGCTTATAAGATGTATCTGGATCTGTACAAAAATATGTGCAGAAGCGTAGTATGAGTACACCACAATGGTATCCAGTAAGTTCCAAGCCTAACCTCGATAGAGTAGTGACAAGGTCAGGCCAGGGCCCTACTGGGAGTCATAAGTTCCAAATTACTATTTTGCATCCTCATACATGTTTCATAATATTTTTCCACTTCATTTCATATAATTATGTTTACATTTTAAGCTATTTATTTAATTTTGCAATAATAGCCTATATTCATATACAAAGGCTCCTTATTTATACTATTTGTGTCAAAATAATATTTTATATTTTTACAATTCTAAATAATTATTTTAAAACATTTTAGTGCATAATTGTTTTTAAAATTTATTTACTAGTCATTTTTAAAAATATTTTTAATAAATTGTGTGTACTTAAGAGCTAGCCCAATTTTTAAACCAATTTACGGACCAAAAGGCCCAATACCTTAGCTCAGAACCCCCAGCCTAAATCCAAACAACCCGGTCGGTACTCGTCTAATTAACCCGCCCCAGTCCCCTTTTAAAATCCTAGCCAATCTCTAAGATCAACGTCCCACAATTGACCTACCCCTTCTAATTACCCAATCCCAAACCCTAATCCCCATTCCCTCTAACCCGTCGCCCTGAGACTCTCCCCCTTTCTCTAAAGAACCCTATTTGCTACCTTTCCTTAATCCCTCTTCCCTCTCCTAATGGGATTCGACTACTATTTTCTTACCATATTCAAATCCTTATGGTACTGATTATCCGTTTGTGGTGTTACCTAAGTGCTTGCTTAAACATGGCAAGCGATAATCTATGAAATCGAACAAAAAGAGGTTCGCATATTTGATTTTGAGAACTGATTTGTCTACATATGTTCAACACTGTATTATGTGAGTCCGGTTTCGTTTGGATTTCTGTGATTTACACTTTCCCTAAAAACTAGAGTTTACCGAATTCCCCTCTTAAATCGATTTTGAATTGATTTTCATGTTTTACTTCCTTATTTGTTGTTTAATTTACTTCGTTTCCTAATGTGTTTGTTAAATTTTTGACTGCTATATAAACCCCCTCATTTTCCCTTCTTGGGACAAACTTTGAATCGATATTTATTCACTAAAATTAGGGTTTTTTCTACTCTCTTGCTCTGTATTCTGTATTGGCCGACTGAAAGCCAAGGCCATTAACACCTTGTTACTCAAACTATTCTTGGTGCGAGCATTGCCCTTTGTTCATCGAAGCTCTTGAGAACTTTGATGCATTGGGATTCTAGAGTTTTTGTGAAAGTTTGTTCTTTACTGTTCATCGTTAATTGGGGAGTTACTGGACCTTTGTAATTTGTCCCTATGTATCTGCATTTTCGCATACGTCTTTACCTCTGAAGTTCATTAGCTTAATGAGTTTTCAGGGTTGTTTTGTGTGCAGTTCTGTTTGTTCTACTTAAATTTTTAGGAGTCCTTAACATTTAACTTCATATTGTTGATAGTTCAAAGCATGCCTAAACCTGATTTGGGTATATTAGATCCCTTTCAAGTTCATCTAGCCTATGTGTTGCAACTTACTACTGTTTAGGACCTTTGCATTTTTCAGCATCTCCTTGTTATTTAATTTTGCGTTAGGCTATCAATCCTGTTAATTGAACATGCTTTACCTGCACAATTTTGTTCCCCTCTTGTCGACTAGTCAATTGTGTTCAAAACATGAATGTTTACACTCACTACATGGAACAAGTCTATTTTCCTATCCTATTGTGAATTTCTGTGGTGATAGCTTGCATATAGGGTATGCCTTGACCCTATTCTCTATCAGTATACCCTTTGTCATGTTTTAACTCCCTGATTCACCAGTAATTGTAATATGCTTTTATCATGTCTAAATGTTGTTTTGTTGCCAAATTAGTATGAATGTTTCATAACATTAGGACTTACACTTAGCATAAGTTGGACCTTTTCCTTTATTATGAATCTATGTATGCTGCCTTCACCAATCCTGCAAACCCGTTCTGCTAATGTATGACTATTTATGCACTAGAAGTCAAATTTGTTTCCTTAATCATTGTTAAGTATGTTCTAAAGCCCTAAGGCTTGTTTGATAACCTGCTCTATGTTTTCAACTTGACTATGTTTGTACCCCATGAGATTTGTCTCTCAACCTTGGTTTACTATCCTTCACTTGTCATCAGGGCTCTCTAGAGTTCCAATTCTTAGCCGGTTGAAAGTCAAGGTTACCTAGGTTCTATTATCGACCTCCCTTGTGTGAGCACTGCTCGGGGTCTAATTAAGACTTAGGACTTGGTCCTTAGTCATTCCCTGAATCTTAAATTTCCCGTATTCATCCCACTCTATCATGTTATATGTTATATTGGTTGATACTTGGCACTATGGTCAAATAAATTGACTTTGGGCTCCTTTATGGATTTTGGGGTCATGTGTTGAATGTCGCTCTTTATTAGAGGCCTGGGTATGCTGTGTGAGAGTTATTGAAGGCCTAGACAATGCTGGGTATTTCATGTTGAGCCTATTGTGGGCTTATTGTCACTTTTGTGTAACATTGGTATTTTACTCATTGTTGGGCATGTAATAACCTTGGTATAAACGATTTGGGGTGTTAGTAAAAGGGAAAACAAGTAGAATTTAATATTTGCATGCAAATGGGTAGATAATATGCCTATAGGACTTGGTAATTTATTTGTTATATGTGTTGTTCAATTACTATGTACACCACAGAAACCATGCCATTAGAGGAAGCACACACACACACACACACACACACACACACTGCCTGCTAGCAAACACAAGTAAAAAAAATGTTGCAATTATGTTTATTGCTATGTGTTATTAGAAAACCTGCCTATAGGAATCAGTCGTCATTGGTGTTTCTTTCAATTCTCATCGCTTATTAGAAATCCTGCCTATAGGATTCCAATTATTCTACTTGGCATTATTCACCTAGAAAATATGCTTATAGGATTAAGTTATGACAAATAAATAAGCTCTAAAGTACTATGCGTTAGAGATCCTGCCTATAGGAAATAATTGCTCGTTGTTAATGCTAGAACATTCAAACACTGCTTCACGTAGGTCATATGAATAATTCTGGGACTTTTCCCAACAGATTTTGTTATACTTAACTGCGTAGATCACCTAGGATTAGTAACTTAAAATTTGTAATAACCAGCTTGTAATGCCGGAATAATGCTGTCTATGAGCAATATCTTGCCTTTGAAACGTCCCACGTGCTTTGACTTAAAAATCACCTAGAAAGAATGTCTATAGGTTTAAGATTCTGGATTCTGAAACCTCCTAATTGGCATATGTGTGTGCGTGCATTCGATGTTTCAGTGTGGAGGTCAATGTGAGCCCTTAATTGCTTCTATGTGAAGTCTTTATGTGTTTTGCTTGTCGCCTAGTTTTTGCATTTTTGAGAAGCCCAGATAAGATCTATAACCATCCAAATAGAGGTCCAAAACCTCCTGGACCATAGGTATGGGATGGGTAGTGCACGACCTAGACTTTGATTAGAGCGCTCTTAGGTAAACGACTTTAACATAGTAATCGGGTAGCAGGAGATGATATTTTGTGCCCGCTGAATAATATGAGTAACACCTATCCTAAGGGAGTTACGAAATATTATTTATGTTGCACGGGATGATCCTTTAGGCTAAAAAACTTAGGACCCCCCCTCTTTTCTTTCTTTCTAGTGGAATTAAAATAGTTGTACCTCTCTATTTCTGCTGGGGATTTACACTTAGGCTCTTACCATAACGAACTTGGCTTATGTGATCAGTCTTCTTTGTTATAAATGCGCTTCCCTTTTCAATTTTTATTTGTTACTAAATACACATCCCTCTCCCATTTTCCCTTTACTTGTTTAATTTGTTGTTACACTCCCATTTTCCTTTTACTTGTTACATGCACATCCCTCTCGCATTTTTCTTTTACTTGTTTAAATTCGTTGTAATATTCACATCCCTTCCCTTTTCCACCTTCATTTGCTTAAGTTTGTTATAAAATGCACATCCTTTTTCCTATTCATCTTTATTTTCTCTAAGCTGCTCTTCATTTGTTTAAAGATTGTTATGTTATGTCATGTTTCTCCCGCCCCTATTCTCTATATTCCACGAACTAACTTCTTCTTTTGTCTTTATTTTACGTCTTTTATGTTTTACCTTAATACTGTATTTATTGCTTTTACATATTTACCATGCAAATACTTGACAACGTGTTATTATCTCTACATAAAGCATGCTCCACATCATATTCCACTCGTGCCCAATTAATAACATAGCGGCACTTGATGAGTGACCGCCCTCTTCCAAAATTACTCGTCTAAATTGGAAAGGCTTTAAACTAGTCGATCAACGGTGCAGTCGTCGGTTCATGACTTTCCCTCTCAAGTTGTCCACTTGAGTGTACCGGTCTAGACCGCTCTAGAAACCCCCCCTCCAATATCAATTGTACATGCATCATGTCAGACCTAGTACGGGTTAGAACATTGTTCACGTGATAACCTATTAAGATAAGCCTTGTCCAAAGTCCGACGGGATTTCCATAATCCCAATGGACACCATCACGTTATGTGCATTACTTGGAGAAAACAAACATGCCGGTATGTTGATCATTAATGTGTAAATAGTCAGATCTTGAGGGGAAAGGGCTAACTTTATTTGTTTGCAGAAAATGAAGCGTGAAGTCCCAGGTTCGGCATGGTTCAAAACATCCCACCTATGCCGCTTGATTGGTGGAAGAACCTCTCACCTAGTGACAAGAATCATGTGAAAAGGGTCTTTGGTAATTTACCGTCCTTATTAGACATCCGGCCAAATAGAGCATTGATTGAGGCCACCACTATGTTTTGGGATGGGAAAAGAGCTATCTTCCGCTTTGGTGACATAGAAATGACTCCTCTCTTAGAGAAAATAGGAGGCTTCGCTAAGCTACCATGTGATAGTCCGGGTTTATTAGTACCAGAAAGTCGACCTCCCTGCGGTTTTTTGAAAATATTGGGTTTCACGAAAAATGATGAGTTACTCTACCTGAAGAAGTCATACATCCCATTTGAATTCCTTTATGAATGTTATGGGCATATCAAGTCATATCGCCTTCATCATGATGAACTTGCCATCACTTCCTTGGGTTGGACACACCATCAAGTTTTTGTGTTCATTGTCTACTTCTTGGGGTTGCTGATATTTCCGATGAAAAGGGGAAGAATCCATACTCGCTTAGCCATAGTCGCTAGGACTCTAATGGAAGGAATCGAGGGACAAACTTACACTATCATCCCCATGATCTTGGCCGAAATATACCGCGCTCTAGATCAATGCATGCAGGGGTATGGACACTTTGAGGGTTGTAATATGTTGCTGCACGTTTGGTTATTAGAACATTTCCAGAGGGAATATCACCAAGAGCTTCAGCGACAACCATTGAATGACTACATAGCTTACCATCATCCAAAGAGAATGACATTTATCCCAAATAGGTTTGCACAACGTGGAAGTGCTGTGACATAGGTGCGTTTCTTTAGCAATCTGACTGACGAAAAGGTACATCCATGTTTGAATGGTTCCCTAACAGTGAGTTCATCATCAGATGGAAAAAGACTACTCATATAGTGCTCATCGGGTTAAGAGAAATCTATCCTTATGCTCCTATAAGGTTAATGAGGCAAGCAGGAAGAAAACGTGTTATACATCGGGTTTCCAACATGTTCCAGTACAAGGCATATTTTAAAGGGCGATTCTGTTCAAGTTCGAGGCACATCATATGTGGAATCAAAAGGTCATTGTGGAGAAAGATACTATCAATCCAGACATGTATCATGCCGTCCATGTGTACCCATCATGATTGGTAGATGATATAACAGGGGATGTCAAGCCGGTAATTAATCTGAAGAATAAGGTTATAGATGATGCTGCTGAAGCACAAGTCACATATAGGATACTGCACAAGAGGGTCTGAAACTAGGCATTTGGAACAACACAAAGTGGATATGGAAGCAATCAATGAATGGAGAGAAATTGCTACTAAATCAACAGAGGGATTGGAATATTTGGATCAAGGGTTAATGGAACTCGAGGGAAAGATAACAAAAGAGACTCTTGGATTGTCAGAACACAGAAGGCAATGAAGGAGGGCATTTAGCAAGGGCTTACCTACTGTTGGATATGCGCGAACTTGATCGACGGATCCAAGAAGACCAAGCATGGAGAAGGAACAATGTCTTTACTGCTTTCTAGATTCGTTTTAGATTTTTGATTGTAATAAGGAAAATGCCATTAGTGGCTTTCTCATTATTGTCGTTTTACTAAGGATTTGATTCATTTTTGCATTAATGAAATGACGCAATTATTAGCATCAATTTTCTACAAGTTTATGTGTCGCTTACTACCTCGGGCACAATGAGGTCCCTCAAATTAGGACACGGATTTATTACATGATTCTGCAACACATGTTCAATATCACAAACATTCTTTTAATACTCCTTACTGACTTGGTTACCTTTTGTTTTTCTTTCCTTTTGTTTATTCCCATTCCTCAAGGTTGGTTCGTGCATACTGGCATCGTTAGCATATCACACCAGATCGAGAGGTCCTCCACCTCTTCCTCCACCAAGTGATCCCAATAACAAAGGAAAAACAAAGATGGATGATATGGGTGGTATTAGAAAAGACACTACTACCAACGCAGAGAACATTGAAACTTCAGACGGTCGGAGTACTCCAGCACATAATGATTTGGTCCCACGTTTGGAACAGAAAATGTTGGAGCTACAAGGGAAACTTGAGCAGGTTCGGAACTTGGAAAACCTTTCCCTCACTCTAAACGTTCCTGACATCAACCAACAAAACACAAACGCCCAAAACCCAGCACCTCCCCAAAACACACAAAACCAAAATCCGCAAAATCCTCCCGCGCCTCATCAATATGCCACACATACTCCAACCATAATCCTCCACCAGTACCTACCCCTCCACAACACCATCACCAACCGACTCAATATCCACAAATCGTCACTTACCACACTCCTCAAAACGCACCACAACTTACTACTTATCCCTAAAACTCAACTAATGACCACCAATTTTCCCAGATTCCCAGAGTCTACCAAAGCAATCCCATATACGTGGAAACTTTACCCCATACCCCACAACAGACCCTATATGTACCATAATCCGCCGAGAAGGACCTGCACATCAAGAACATGGTGGAAGAACTCAAGAAACTTACTGGCAGAGTTCAAAGTGCCAAAGGTGGAAAAGGCATTGAGGTTTTGAATTATGAGGACTTGTGTATTCAGCCAGATGTAGAACAACTTGAGGGTTACAAACCTCCCAAGTTCAAAATGTTCGACGGAACTGGTGATCCAAAGGTGCATCTAAGAACGTATTGTGACAAACTTGTAGGGGTTGTTAAGGATGAATGAATCTGTACGAAGCTATTCATTAGAAGCCTCACTGGGGATGCCATGTCTTGGTACATCAGTCAGAACCCGAAGAAGTGAGTTAATTGGGTGAGCATGGCGTCAGATTTCATGGATAAGTTTAGGTTCAACATAGTGCGCCAGACATTTTCTACATTCAGAACCTCAAGAAGAAACCAACGGAAACCTTCCGCGAGTATGCTACTCGGTGGAGGTCTGAAGCAGCAAAAGTAAGGCCGGCACTTGAAGAAGAATAGATGAATAAGTTCTTCGTCAGAGCTCAGGACCCGCAATACTACGAAAGATTGATGGTTATTGAAAACCATAAATTTTCTGACATCTTCAAGTTGGGAGAAATAATAGAAGAAGAGATCAAAAGCGGAATGGTGACAAACTTCGAAGCACTCCAAGCCACAAACAAAGATTTGCAGTCGGGAGGTATCTCCAAGAAGAAAGAAGTGGGTACAGTAATGGTAGCCCAAAGTCCCAAGTCTCCTCTCACATACCAAACACATCCACCCATATATCAGCCTTCCCCCCCCCCCCCCA
>ML243363.1:36572-47278 GCA_005239495.1 Nicotiana undulata
CCACCCATATATCAGCCTTCCCCCCCCAGATACCAACAACCTGCTGGCACCTACCACACTTATAACACCCAACCAGCATATTACCATTCACCATCGGCCCGCCAAATATACCAAAAAACAAGACCAAATTTCGACCGCAGACCATCCAGACTATACACTCTGATTGCTTAACCCATAGACCAATTATACGAGAGGCTACAGGCTGCTGGTTATGTCACTCCCATTCCCGCTGTTGCTATGGAGAACTCTTCTCACTGGATTAACCCAAATAAGACATGTGCCTATCACTCAGGCATGAAGGGTCATACTATTTATGGGTGTCACACACTGAAGGATAAGATTCAGACATTAATTAACACTAAAGTCAAACAGGCAAATGAGGCTGCACCCAACGTCCGTAATAATCCTCTCCTGGATCACAAAGGTGAAGGAATAAATTTGTTAGAGACCGATATGGGACTCGGAAGGGCCAATTGGGCGCATTCGAGTAAGGGATAATCCTAAAACATCTCCTGTCACTCTCACACCTATCATGGTACAAACGCAGGCACCGATTGAAGTTGAGGTAGCCGCACCGACTCCGTTTGGAGTTGAAGTGACAACACCTTTCACTGTGATGGTAGAACCTACACCGTCTTATAAACCTAATGCTACACCAAGGGGTTATGTTGTGGAAACAAGAAGGAAAAGGAAAGCAAAAATTGAAGCAACGGGTGCAGCGTAAGGCATGACCAGGTGAAGGCAAGAGGATACTCTGTGGTTGACCATCTGAACAAGACTCCTGCTCAAATATCAATTAAATCACTGCTGCAAAACTTTGAGGCACATAAGAATCCCTAATGAAGGTGTTGAATGAAGCCTATGTACCCATTAACATAACCATCGGGGAAATGGCCAACATGCTAGGGCAAGTGTTGGAAAGACACAATATTACGTTTCATGAAGACGAGATTCCACCGGAAGGACTAAGTCACAATAGGGAACTACCTATCACAGTGCAATTTGAGGACAAGTTCATCTCCAGAGTCCTAATAGATGGGGGCTCGAGTCTCAACATATGTCTGTTAACTACTCTGAAAAGATTGGGTAAAGGCATGCACGAGATTCGAGCAGGAAGTAAGAATGGGAAAGCATTTGATGGGTCTCAAAGGGCCACAGTTGGAGAGATCAACCTCAGCCTACAGATGGCCCCAACCTGGTTTGATGTTGAGTTTCAAGTACTAGATATATCTGCTACCTACAACCTATTGTTGGGGCGACCTTGGATACATGCCGCTGGGACCGTAGCTTCTACTCTACATCAGGCCGTGAAGTTTGAGTGGAATCATTAGGAAGTGATTATCCATGGAGACGGAAGTAATCCCATTTATACCCATCAGATTGTTCCAGTCGTCGAGAATAGAAGGAAAATGGGTGGATAAACATACCATCGCATTGAGCGTGTCAACGCAATTGGGAAAGACAAATGGTGGAGCAGTAATATAGAAAGCATATTGTCATGGACATGGTATGAACCCGGCAAAGGTCTCGGCAAGAATCTCCAGGGGATCACCAAACAGATACATCTAAAGCATCATGGTACAACTTTTGGGCTTGCGTATGAATACACCTGACAAGAGTATCAGGAATTGTCGCCGCCATGGTGTGGTCTTTATTACCCTCTAGAACAACCAGTACCACATTTGCGCATGTTATTCCATCAAGCTGACATGATGTGGGGGTCCGAATAAGATGAAATTTTAGCTGGCATAAGGAATCCGTTTCTGAATGATGAAGACATGGATTGCAGTGCGATAATTGAGGAGGAGGAGAAGGAGGAAGGCCTTATTATTCAGACCGTGGAGAAATGAGTTGTTCTCAAGAACTGGACCGCTGCACCATCAAGGGCCCGTCGAGTTCCTGGGTAGCCTGGCAATTAACATCATTTACTTTTAAAGTAATTTTATGAGCATCTAAGACATTTTCATTATTCTGTTTTAACCATGTTTTGTTTAAAAATATTGCTCGAATCATCGAGTTGCACTTGTTCGACGTTTTTAAATTTTTATCAATGGATTACTGTTTTTAGTATTTATTCTTATCCTTTATATTTTCTCTCTACACCTTTATTATTATTTATCCTGATGAACCTACGACTGGGACATGTAATGAGACAACACAACATAAGGATAGTGATTCAGAGGACCTGGAAGAGTATATAATACCTGGAGAAATTGTAAGAGAAGTGGAATTTTTTTAAAACAAGCCTAAGTTCAATTTGGATGAGACTGAAACAGTTAATTTGGGGGATTCTAAAACAGTCAAGGAAACGCGTGTAAGCATTCATCTATCGCCGTCAGAAAAGGAAGAATACATCTGATTCTTGAAAGAGTGTGAGGATATTTTTGCATGGTCCTACGATGATATGACAGGTTTGAGCACGTCCATAGTGGCTCATAACCTACCTATTAATCCCATGTGTCCACCTATAAAGCAGAAACTCAGAAAATTCAAGCCAGATATGAGTTTGAAAATAAAAGAGGAAGTTACCAAGCAAATCAAAGCCAAGGTTCTCAGAGTGGTTGAATATCCGGCATGGTTGGCTAACATTGTGTCGGTTCCAAAGAAAGATAGGAAAGTCAGAGTGTGTGTCAACTATCGGGACATAAACAGAGCAAGTTCCAAAGATGATTTACCGTTGCCTAATATACACTTACTGATCGACGATTGTGCCAAGCATGAACTCCAATCCTTTGTGGATTGCTTCGCGGGATACCATCAGATCTGGATAGATGAAGAGGATGCTAAAAAGACAACCTTTATTACACCATGGGGAGTGTATACAAAATGATGCCTTGTCCTGAAGAATGCTGGAGCCACCTATATGAGGTCCATGACAACCATTTTCCACGACATGATACACAAGGAGATAGAGGTGTACGTGGACGACGTCATCATAAAATCTAAAAATGGTACAAATCACATAGAAAATTTGAGGACAATCAACTGTGATGTGTGAACCGATTTTCAAAATACTGAAGAAAGACGCTGCAACAAGTTGGACCGAAGAGTGCCAGAAATCCTTTGATAAGATCAAGGAATATTTATCCAAGCCACATATTCTGGTCCCACCAGAACCTGGGAGACCTATGCTACTTTATTTATCCTTACTAGATGTGGCTTTTAAGTGTGTTCTGGGACAACACGACTAGACGGGAAAAAAGGAGCAGGCCATATACTATCTGAGTAAGAAACACCCTACGAAGCACAATATTCTTTGCTGGAGCGCACCTACTGCGCTTTGACATGGATAACTCAGAAGTTGAGGCACTACTTATATGCCTACACCACATATATCATATCAAGGATGGATCCTCTAAAATACTTCCGGAAACCCATGCCTACGAGAAAATTAGCAAAATGGCAGATACTACTAAGTGAGTTCGACATCATCTATGTAACTCAGAAGGCGGTCAAAGTGCAAGCATTAGCGGATCATCTGGCTGAAAATCCTATAGATGGAGAATACGAACCACGAAAAACGTACTTTCCCGATAAAGAGGTATCATTCGTAGGAGAAGATATCACTAAAGCCTATGATGGTTGGAGAATGTTATTCGACGGAGCTGCAAACTTCAAATGAGTGGGTATTGGAGCGGTCTTAGTATCAGAAACATGCTAACACTATCCGGTATCCGCAAAGCTCAGGTTTCCATGTACTAACAACATGGCATAATACGAGGCCTACATCTTAGGACTCAAGTTAGCCACGACATAAATGTTCAGGAATTGTTGGTAATTGGAGATTCCGACGTTCTGGTACATCAGGTTTTAGGAGAATGGGCTACAAAGAATACCAAAATATTGCCATATTTGTACTATGTACAAGAGTTGATGAAGAGATTCACACAGATAGAGTTCAAACATATTTCGAGAATCCTGAATGAGTTTTCAGCTGCATTGGCCACTTTATCTTCCATGATACAACACCCAGAAAAGAATTTCATTGATCATATCCCAGTAGGGATTCATAATTAGCCAGCTTATTGTGCTCATGTTGAAGAAGAAATTGATGCAAAATCCATGGTTCCACGACATCAAAGGATATTTGGAAAAAGAAGAGTATCCGGAGCATGCAAATCATACTAAAAAATTCACACTCCGAAGATTCTCCAATAACTTCTTCCAAAGAGGAGGAATTTTGTACATAAGGACTCCAGAACTAGGATTATTACAGTGTGTCGACGCCACGAAAGCATCCAAATTGCTCGAAGAAATACATGCCGGAACTTGTGGACCGCACATGAACGATTTTGTCTTAGAGAAGAAGATATTAAGAGTAGGATATTTTCGGGATGACTATGGAAACAAACTGTATCAGGTATGTCCAAAAATCTCATCAAAGCAAAGTACATGCTGATATGATACGAGTGCCACCCAACGAACTCAATGCAACAAGTACACCCTGGAATTTCTCCGCTTGGGGATGGATGTCATTGGTCCAATCGAACCCGACGCTTCAAATGGGAAAGAGTTCATTCAAGTGGCCATAGACTATTCCACTAAATGGGTTGAAGTCGTAACTTACAAAGTTATAACTAAGAAGGTCATCGCAAATTTCGTTCGGGATCGTATTGTTTGTCGATTCGGGGTACCGGAATCAATCATCACCGACAATGCCGGCAACCTTAACAGTGACCTTATGAAATCCATGTGTGAGACTTTCAAGATCAAACACAAGAATTCCACAGCACACAGGCCGCAAATGAATGGAGCTGTGGAAGCCGCCAATAAGAACATCAAGAAGATATTGAGGAAAATAGTATATAATCATAAATAATGGCACGAGAAATTACCATTTGCCCTGCTTGGATATCGTACCACGGTTCGCACATCAACTGGGGAGCTCCATATTTATTGGTATACGGTACAAAAGTGGTTATTCCTGCCGAAGTAGAAATTCCTTCTAAGAATCATACAAGAAGTTGAGCTCAGTGATGCAGAATGGGTATAGAGTCGCTATGAACATATGGCTCTCATTGATGGAAATATAATGAATTTGGTATGTCACGGTCAACTCTACCAGAACATAATGTCTAGGGCGTTCAACAAAAAGGTTAGGCCTAGATAATTCACACTGGGGCAGTTGGTGCTAAAGCGGATCTTCCCACATCAGGATGAAGCCAAAGGGAAGTTCTCACCCAATTGGAAAGGGCCCTACATGGTTCACTAAGTACTAACGGGGGGAGCACTCATACTTGCATAAATAGACGGAGAAATTTGGCCAAAACCTATCAACTCAAACGCAGTCAAGAGATACTATGTTTAGGATTGTTTACATTTTTTCATTTGATGTAACTGAACTACGCTTGACCTGATTTCCGTTTAAGAGAGGATACCTTGGCAACCCTGTGGGTTCGGTCACATCTTAATAAAATCATCATTTTTGCCGTGATTAGCAACAGGGGAAGAATTTTTAGGAGGACCCTCAAAATTCTAAAGCAAGTCCAGCCAACTTCGCCATAAGCATTGTCTCCCCTTCTTGCATAAGGCTAAGCATTTCCTTTTCCTTAAGATTAAATACTATCTTCATTACGCCATCTAAGACCTAGCATTAGCCTCTACTCACCCAGGGCTAATCATCGTCCTCATCTTGCACAAGACTAAGCCTTGTCTTGTCTTATCTTCGCATACGACCTAACATCATATCTTTGCATTTCATGGGCTGAAACATTTCCATTTTGTCCAAAGGTGTCAGAGTCTGAAGGCATCATCCTCATAGCCGGAAGACACCATTCCATGGCTCAAGGATATCTCAAAAATACACATCATTATTCAAAGGGTTCATGGTTCAGAGGCACCATTCTTATGGCCCGAGGACATAATTTCATGGTCTGTGAATCCCTTATCACATGATTCATGGACCAGGACGTCATGGTCTAAGGACATCATCCTCACCGTCCAAAGACAACCTTCATGGTCCAAAGGGAATTTGCATCATATTTAAATTCTCGCAATAAACCATATATACTTGCATGCATCGCGTTTTAAGTTTTGCAGGTAATCCAGGAAGTAAACATTCTTCAAACTGGAGCAACCTTCGCTCCGGTTTCCGTTCAACATTCACATCCTGCAATCATGTCAAACATAACCGACACCATCAATTCCCGCCTTTCGCTCTTTGACCGTTCAAATATTTGGTCAGCGATATAGACGCAACACTTCAAATTCACATTTGTGATTTCACATAAATTCATCCAATACTATCTGGCCCGAAAGAACCCTCTCCAATACGTACGATCATCCTTAACAACTCCATCAGTTTCGTTCGCCGTTGGATTTAGAACTACACACGACCTGATTTTCGTACCACCAGGGATATGTAGGAAACTCAGGAACCAAGGTTAGGCCCCATTTATTTTCAAATCATATTATCCCTCATTCAATTCGGCCAAAATTGGTCATCATTTTCTTTACCCAACAACTCTTTCATCATTCCCGGGTAAAGAGGGACAGTTGTTGATACCAAATTTTGCCCTCATATATTTTTCAAATAATATATATACTTTCAAAATATCATTTTGCATTATTATTTAATTTACAAAATTTACACAAGCACTTTTTAAAATTTTCCATAATTTTAAGAGCTTTTAAATTAATTTTGTTGCATTAAATTACATAAAAATTCAGTAATTGAACTTTAAGTTATTTATGATGACTTAATCAACCAAATTACTATTTCCATCCTCGTACATGTTTCATAATATTTTTTCACTTCATTTCATATAATTATGTTTTACATTTTAAGCTATTTATTTAATTTTGCAATAATAGCCTATATTCATATACAAAGGCTGCTTATTTATACTATTTGTGTCAAAATAGTATTATACATTTTTAAAATACTAAATAATTATTTTAAAACATTTTAGTGCGTAAAAATATTTTTTTATTTATTTTCTAGTCATTTTTAAAACTATTTTTAATAAATTATTTGTACTTGAGAGTTGGCCCAATTTGTAAACCAATTTTCGGCCCAAAAGGCCCAGAACCCCCAACCCAAAGCCAAACAACCCGGTCGGTACCCGTTCAATTAACCCAGTCAGTCCCTTTTTAAACTCTTGGTCGTTGATCTCTAAGATCAACGGCCCACAATTAACCTACCCTTTTAATTACCCAACCCCAAACCCTAATCCCCATTCCCTCGAACCTGCCTCCCTAAGACTCTCCCCCTTTCTCTGAAGAACCCTAATTGTCACCCTCCCTTGAACCCTCTCCTAATGGGATTCGACTACTATTTTCTTACTATATTCGAATCCTTCTGGTACCGGTTGTCTGTTTGTGGTGATACCTAAGTGCTTGCCTAAATATGGCAAGCAATAATCTCCAAAATCGAACAAAAAGAGGTTTGAATCTTTGATTTTGAGTAGTGATTTGTCTACATACGTTCAACACTGTATTATGTGAGTCCGATTTCGTTTGGATTTATGTGATTTACACTTTCCCTAAAAAACTAGGGTATACCATATTTCTCTCTTAAATCAATTTTGAATTGATTTTCATGTTTTCCTTCCTTATTTGCTGTTTAATTTACTTTGTTTCCTTATGTGTTTGTTAAATTTTTGACTCCTATATAAACCCCCTCAATTTGCTTTCTTGGGACAGACTTTGAATTGATATTTCCTCACTAAAAATGAGGTTTTTGCTACTCTCTTGCTCTGTATTATGTATTGGCCGGCTGAAAGCCAAGGCCATTAACACCTTGTTACTCAACTTGTTCTTGGTGCGAGAATTGCCTTGAGTTCATCGAAGCTCTTGGGAACTTTGATGCATTGTGATTCTGGATTTTTGTGGAAGTTTGTTCTTTAATGTTCTTCGTTAACTGGTGAGTTACTGGACCTTTGTAATTTCGTCCCTATGTATCTGCATTTTCGCATATGTCTTTACCTCTGACGTTCGCTAGCTTAATGAGTTTTCTTATTTGTTTTATGTGCAGTTCTATTTTTTCTAATTCAAGTTTTAGGTCTCCTTAACTTTTAACTTCATATTGTTGATAGTTCAAAGCATGCCTGAACCTGATTTGAGTAAATTAGATCCCTTTCAAGTTCATCTAGCCTATGTGTTGCAACTTACTGTTGTTTAGGACCTTTGCATTTTCAGCATCTCTTTGTTGTTTAATTTTGCTTTAGGCTATCAATCCTGTTATTTGAACATGCTTCACCTGCACAATTTGGATTCCCTCTAGTCGACTAGTCAATTGTGTTCAAAACCTGAATGTTTACACTCACTACATGGCACAAGTCTATTTTCCTATCTTATTTTTAATTTCTGTGGTGATAGCTTGCATATAGGGTATGTCCTGACCCTATTCTCTATTAGTGCCTTTTATCATGTTTTAACTCCCTGATTCACCAATAATTGTAATCTGCTTTTATCATGTCTAAATGTTGTTCTGTTGCCAAATTAGTATGATTGTCTCATAACATTAGGACTTGCACTTAGCATAATTTGGACCTTTTCCTTTATTATGAATCTATGTATGCTACCTTCACCAATCTTGCAAACATGTTCTGCTAATGTAGTACTACTTATGCGCTAGGTGTCAAACTTGTTTCCTGAATCATTGTTAAGTATGTTCTAAAGCCCTAAGGCCTGTTTGATAACCTGCTCTATGTTCTCAACTTGACTATGCTTGTACCCCTCGAGCTTTGTCGCTCAACCTTGGTTTACTATCCTTCACTTGTCATCTGGGCTCTCTTGAGTGCTCATTCTTAGCCGACTGAAAGCCGAGGCTACCTAGGTTCTATTATCGACCTATTTAGTGTGAGCACTGCTCTGGGTCCAATTGAAACCCTTTTGAACTCTGACATACTAGGACTTGGTCCTTAGTCATTCCCTGAATCTTAAACTACCCCTATTCATCCCACTTTATCCTGTTATCTGTTGTATTTGTTGATACTTGGCACTATGGTCAAGTAAATTGACTTAAGGCATAAGCGAGTTGTAAGGGTAGTGACTCAGCCACGTGCTTCATAGAGAAGGTGTGCATGTGCTAGAAGAGCCTTGGAGCTGATTGTATTCGGGGCCAATCAGAGTGGGTGACTCTTGATAGCGGTCCTAATGAATTCAAAGGCTAAGAATGCGGTGTTTAAGGGTTTCAGGCAGCAATATGATTAAGAATCGAACTTTTGCAGCGTAATTTCTGAGAATGGGAAAATGGTTGGGGTGTTCTATGTTATTTTCAGCGTGCAGGATAGTATCGGAGGAAGGAGAGAAAATGAACTCAAGATTTGGAGAAAGAGTATTAGGAGGGGTATATTAGTTGGAGTTGTGAATGCGCACAAGGAGGGTATAAGACGGTTTGTGGGATTGAGACAGCGTGGTCTCATGAGTCAAGGCCACTCGGGATGAGTGAGGGTTGAGTTTGTTATGAGTTGAATGGGGTTACTATTATTTCTGAGGCTTTGCACCCTAGTTATGGGTTCTTGATTTCTTTTTCAGCGTTAGCGTGGTCGGTGGTATGTATGTGCAGACTTGTTACCTTGTGAGGAAGGATGTGGGAGCACGACCACGGGAAGGTCGTATGAGTGTGACATGTAGTCACTTATTGGATTGAAGATTTAGACTGAGTATAAGGAAATGTAATATTGCTTATCTGAGAATTTATGCCTAGAAGGCGTTCAGTTCATTGTGTTGTGGATTGCGGGGTGTTTGTCCCGGCTATGATGGTTGTTCTTGCGTGTTATGAGAAGAAGTGGGTTATTATGGACCCAGGTAAGGCTATCAGCCTAGTTCAATGCGAGTAAAAAAAATCGGCTTGAGATGTGTGAATGGATTTAAACAGGATTATGGGCTTCATCTGAGTCAGATGTGTTCATTTTAGTATGGCTCTCCTTAGGGAGGGGTGTCGGAATATCAAATGTTGTTCCGTCTTCGTCCAATTCATGTAATGTTGCGATTGTGCCGCGTGAGTTGTGAAACGGCTTGATAAATTCCTATGTGCCAAGTTTCCGCGTAGTAATGATGTTATATGAGCAGGAGAGCTCTTGGGATTCAGAGTATATATGTCGCACCTCAGTTGTGCTCGAGTTTTGTAGCCTATGGCTCTATCAGTCTCCCCAGGATGGTATTATACACTTAGCGTGCCTGTGATCGATATTCAGTATTTTGTAGTAATGAGCAATTTAGCTCGGTGTGTATCTTCTTATGTAAAATTCATGTGTGGATCGGGTGGCACGTCGCCACGTGTATGTTATTTGGATCGGGTTGCACGCCGCAACAGTGTGATGTTGAGTAAGGTTCCTATATTTATTTTCTTATGTTTTGCTTCCTATATTCTGAGGAAGGTTCATATTTGTAGCGTGAGTCGAGTAGTCCCTTCCTGAGTCATTTCCTTATGTTTCATGTTCGAGTTGTGGCCTATTGGAGCATGGTGGTATCGTGTGAGACTGTTGGTCATGTCTGGGATGATTGGTTGTCTGAGCAGTTCATACTGGGTGAGACAAGATTTATGGATCAAGGACCGGTGCGATAAGATTATGTTAAGTATATTACAGAATAATTACCATTAATTGGTCTATAATGAGATGATGATTTTAGTCAAGAGGAAAGATTCAATGTTTGGTTAACTCTGCAGTTGGTTAGGACTTTCTACACATCTCCTCCGTTGTGGTGGTATCGTCAGCATTATAGCATGACTAATATATATATATATATATATATATTAG
>ML243363.1:47660-71620 GCA_005239495.1 Nicotiana undulata
AGCCGTTGTGGTGGTATCGTCAGCATTATAGAATGAGTAATATATATATATATATATATATATATATATATATATATATATATATATATATCATAAGGTGCTTTGGGAGCATCAGATTCGTGAAATTTTGGCTATTAAGGATCAGGGAACGACATGGTGGTTAGATGGTGAATTATGCGATGCATGGTGCTAATTCAGCAAAGGTACGCAGTCGTGTTCTGTACCTCGTGTGGTAGTTGATACGGTATTCATATATTGGGAAACAGGCCTAGCAGAGAATTTCAGGTGTTGGAACTAGGTTCTAAGCTTATCGTAAGGATAAAAGAAGATATCTTCGGATTTGATCAAGATAATGTGCTCAACTGGATTGTGGTAGTGCGGGCAGGTGCACGAGGTGTTAAACAGTGATTTCAGATAACTCCAGAGCAGTTCTTAGCACGTTCGAGGACGAACGTATGTTTAAGTGGGAGAGAATGTAACGACCCGACCGTTCGTTTTGAGCTCTAGCGCGTCGTAAAGCAATTTGAGGTCATGGGCAGCTTCGTTTCAGGTATTACGAATCGTAGGCATGGTCGGAATTGAATTTCAGGAAGGTCGAAGTCAACTTGGAAGGAAAATTCTCATTTTAGAGGCCTTAAGTTGGAAGAAAGGACTAAGATTGGGTTTTTGAGTAAACGACCTCCGAATATGGATTTGAAGGTTCCAACAAGTTCGTATGATGATTTCGGACTTGGGCGTATGTTCGGATCGGGAGTCGGATAACCCGGGAGCATTTCGGCGCATATTATGGAAGATAGCATTTTAGAAGAATTTCATAAATTTAGGTTGGAAGGCATTTCAATGTTATAGATGTCCGTTTGGAATTACGAGCCTGGGAATAGCTCCGTATGGTGAATCTGGAGTTGGGAGCGCGATCGAAAGTGAATTCGGATGTTCGTAGGTCATTTTGAAGTCGTTTGGCTAAAGATAGAAATTTGAAGGTTTTTGAGAAATCCGACCGGAAGTGGAAATTTTGATATCAGAGTCGGAATGCGATTTCGGAAGTTGGAGCAGGTCAATAATGTCGAATATAACTTGTATGCAAAATTTGGGGTCTGTCGGACGTGATTTGATAGGTTTCGGTATCGGAGGCGGAAGTTTGAAATTTCAATTTCATCAAGTTTGAATTCGAGTGCGATTCGCAATTTCCGGCATTCTTTGATGTGATTTGAGGCCTCGAGAAGGCCCGCGTTATGTTTTGGGACAGGTTTGTGTAATTGATCAGGGTCCTGGGGGACCCGGGTGTATTCCGGGTGGTTAACGGATCAAATTTAAAGTTTAAGAGGAGCTGAAACTGCTGATGTCTGGTGCAACCGCACCTGCGAGGACTTGGCCGCAGGTGCGGACCGCAGAAGCGGCTTTGGCGCCGCAGATGCGAGTTTTGGGCTGGCTTGGCTGGGGCCGCAGGTGCGATAGAACTACCGCACCTGCGTAGGCGCAAGTGCGAAATGGAGAACGGAGGTGCGAAAAGGGGCCTGGGCAGATTGTTTAAAAACGGGAAATTTGACCATTTCCTAAATTTCTCTCATTTGGTGTGGAGATTTTGGTGAGATTCAAGGGGAGATTTTCTTGAAGGATCACAAGTAAGTTATTCCAACTCATTTCAAGTTAAATACATGGTTTAGGTTCGGATTTAAGTGTAGCGAATTGTGAAAATTATAGAATTTTGAAGAAAACCTAGAATTTGGTAGTTTTGAATTTTAACCACGAATTTGAGCATGAAAATTAGAGTAAATTATGCATTTGAGTTAGTAAGGCTACGGGTAGGGTTTATCTTCGAGGAATTTCGGAATCCGGGCACGTGGGCCCGAGGACATTTTGGTCAAATCTTTGAGCGGAGTTGGGAATTTATATAATTTGAATTGTTACAAGTATTAGAGTGAATTTTTATTGGTTTGTCTGTTACCTGAATAGTTTTGGGGCGTTGAGCATCAATTGGAGCCATCAAAAGGGCTTGGAAGCCGGTCATGGAATTTCGGAGCGAGGTAAGTCTCCTTTCTAACTTTGTGAGGGGGAATTGTCCCCATAGGTGAACTAATGAATACATGCTATTATTTGCGGGGGCTACGTACGCACGAGGTGACGAGAGTCCGTGCGTAGCTACTAATATGCTATGCCCGGGTAGTCTAGGTCCCACTATCCTGCTTTACTTGTTATACTTGTGACCTTGTCAACAGAATATCATGTGACACTGTCAGTTAGTAATTAAATCTCTAAGAAGGGTAGGGCTTACTTTTCTTTATCATCTAGAAGGAGAATTGATCCTTCCTTGGATAATTGTGTTTCAGATAAATTTATAGTGTTTGGAACCCTATCGAAATTGGCAAGTAAATCCCCAGGAAGGCTTAAATGCTATTTTCATGTTCATTAAAAGGAGAATTCTATCACTTCATTGAATAGCTAATTTTCCTGATACAAAATATGGTTTATTGGTGTGAATATGTGTAACTATGGGCGCCTGAGTCACACGTATGATTCACGAGCAGGATGACCCCGTATTTATGTATAACCGCGTCGCATGATCGATTCGTGAGCGGGGCAGATAGATGCATCTATGGTTTGGGCCGTTCGACCCTCGGCAGTGCACAATTTATGTTTATGTTGGTTCGGGCCATCGACCCTCGACATTTCCTACGCATGATACATACATATTATACACCATCTGTGCCTTGATTTGTTGGATTGTCTTATAGACGTAAATTGCTAAATGAAATAGCGGAAACCGGAAAATATATAATTTATGGAAACAGTTGAACTTTCCTGTCACTATTTGTTATTCGATGTTAATAACCATGTTGATATCCTTCATCTATTATATTGCATTGACCTCTAGCAAGTGTTAAAATCGACCTCTCATCACTACCTCTGTGAGGTTAGGCGGGATACTTACTGAGTATACGTTGTTTTCGTACTCATGCTACACTTGCTGTGCATTTTTATTGCACATGTACTTTCACACCGATGTGGCTGGCTTGGAGACTTAGGCGAGATGCATCATCCGGAGGCGATCCGCAGCTGACAGAGTCTCCCTCAGATGTATTTATTTTCATTTATAAGTTCCTTGTCCAATTGCATTTCGGACAAGCATTTTAGTTTCTGTTTAATTTTTAGAAATTTGGTCATGCACTTGTGACACCGGGTTCTGGGATGTGTTTGGGATGTATTTTATTAAAAATGGAATACTAAAATATCGTATTTACTTAGAGGATTTTATTCAGTTATTATGTAATAAAGTGAAAGGTAATGATTTAAAAAATGCTAAAACAGGAAATTTAACTTTACCATTTAATGATTAGCTTGCCTGACAGTGGTGTCCGGCGCCATCACGACCTTATGGATTTTGGGTCGTGACAGTACCTCTCTATTCAAGATCTTTTTGTAATAAAATTCTTGGACTCTTGTAGTTTCTTTACTTACTTGATCACATAGACTAATTCACATAATTTAAGTTCGGCTGGGACCCACAGTTGTGGACCTCGAGGAGTGCCTAACACCTTCTCTTTGACGTAACCTGAGCTCTTACCTGATTTTTGGTGGCGTTGACTAGTTAAACCAGAGTCATTTACAAATAGGTTCCCTAACGCACCTTAAAAATCGTTAGGTGGCGAATCTCCTCTTTTAATACCTCCTTAAAAGAGTTGCCACATGTCGAAACTCGATTTTGTGAGAAAAAGGGGCGTGACAGCACTCCCGAGGTACTGCCTCGTAGTCCCAAAAGTAAATATCTCACAATCTTTCCTTATACCACCCATGCGTATCAACAATCACAACAGCGTGGTAGAACCCTCTTCAAACAATAACAACCGCACAGTAGAAACCTCAAGCAACAATAACAAGCGTACGACAGAAACCTCGTGTAACAATAACAATCGCACAGTAGAAATCTCGTGCTACAATAACAACCACACGACAGAAGCCCCATAGGCAGATTAAAAAAAGCGGTTGATTACTCGGATTGGTTCTCTCATCCATGTGCCTAGACCTCACATTTTCTCGCGAAGACTTATTTGGCACAATAACAACCGCACGGCAGAAACCTCGTGCCTCAACCAACCAATCACCTCGACAAAAATCACAAAAACTAAAACTTAACAACTGAAACAATGATATTTCAGAGATAGGAATTACAAGTAAAGAATCCAACAATTTAATGACGATTACGGAATCGAGAAAAAGGAAATTCAACTAGGCATGTAGTACAAGCTGCAAACAGTACCAAATCCTAAGGGGATATCCCCACACAAGGTTACACAAATCACTTACCTCAAACCACGCTCAATCAGTCAATAAGAAGGCCCTTCCCTTGATTTTCTGACTCCGAACGACTCAAATCTAGACAAAAGCAATTACATACTATAAATATAACTATAGGAAACTAATCTTAATAATGAATTTTGATTTTGGCAAAGAATTGAAAAATCACCCCAAAAAGTCGACCTGGATCCACATCTCGGAACCTAACAAAAGTCACAAAATCCGGATGTCCATTCAATCAGTAGTCCAACCACACAAAATTTACCAAAATTCGACACCAAATCGTCACTCAAATCCACAATTTAAACTCTCAAAATGCCTAGCCTAAAACTCCAAAAATTACACCTCAAAACCACACAATCTAGGTGGAAAAAACAATGGGGAAACATAATTATAGAGTAAATTTAACCACAAGCAACTTACCTCAAGAATCCCTTCGAAATACCTCTCAAAATTCGCCTAATCCTGAGCTTGAAATTTCCAAAATGAAGGAAATCACGAAACCCTCGAACTTAATATTCTGCCCTGCACTTTCGCACCTGCGACTCATTTAGTTGCACCTGCGGTCTAGCAGGTGTGAGATATCATACACTTTTGCGGGTTGCCCAAGGCTTCATTGCCTACGCTTCTGCGAGCAAAGGGACACACCTGCGTGTGCACACCTACGAAAATTGTTTCGCACCTGCGACTTTCGTCGCTCTTGTGCATATCCTCACCGAAGAAGCAAAGACGCTTCTGTGGGACCTTGTCCGCATCTGTGAGCCCTTGCCTGGGCTGCCTTCACTGCTTTTGCGTTCCCTCAAGCGCTGGTGCGAGTCCGCACCTGCGGTCACTACCTCCACAGCTGAGATTACACCAGAAGCTGGTAGCTTCAACATTTGCACAAGTCCAACAATTGATCCGATATCGTTCCAAATCACACCTGGGGCCCCCGAGACCCTGTTCGAGTATACCAACTATTTACAAAACACATAACGAACCTACTCGAGGACAAAAACCACATCAAACATTGTTAAATACACAGATTGCGCATTGATTCAAGCCTAATGAACTTTTGAACTTCTAACTTCCACATCCAATGTCGAAACCTATCAAATCACGTCCAATTGACCTCAAATTTTGCACACAAGTCCTATACGACATTACGGACCGATTCAACTTCTGGAATCGAAGTCTGACCCCGATATCAGAAAGTCCACTCCCGGTCAAACTTTCCAAAAACCTTCCAATTTTCGAACTTTCGCCGATGATCACGCCCAACTATGCCTTATAAAAAGGACTAAGCGGTCATTGAAAATATAATATGGTTTACAAGTCCGGAGTCGAATCCCACAAATAACTAAGGCTTAGCTACAATTGTTCACTATCACTAAGAATACAATCTTGAACAATTCCTACCGTATAGATATTAAGATTTTAATGTGTAACTAATTAACTAACCAATAAAGATACTATGGGTTAAAGAAAAGATTAAGGAGATCTAGATTTATGATTTCCCCACTTGTCGGAATCCTTCACGCTACGTCTTCTATAATTTCACCTAAGTATTCTTTACTGATCATGAGCGCTCTGCGTGTTGTAATTCTCTCCCCAGTAACTACCACAATTTACTAGACATATTCTCCCGAATTACGCTAGCTGGCTTTAATTACAACTCACTTAGACCGCACCCAAGGTTTCTTTATCCCTAATCCCACCTTTAAACCCTTGGTTATTGATTCTTCACATACGTCGGGAGTGATGTTGTTCAACAACTACCTAAATATGCACTCTCTCCCGAGTAATGCACACTGAATAGGCACAGTCGATTGAGAGCTCTTCAACCAACCACAATATAAACGTAGTTGAACAAGTAGAGAAATCCAACGACTCAATTATATAAAAACATAACAAGAATTTATCCTACAAAAGGTTCCATCAAAACCCTAGATAACAAATTAGCTATTCATAATAGTATGTAAAAATACAATACTAAAAATCATAACCAACAATGAAAAATAGGAAGAGGAAGAAAAAACTCGTAGAATAATTCCCACTTTGCTCCTATTGTGTCTCTGCCTCCTTAGGTCGAATCTCTGTCAAAAATATGTCCAACCTCCGCAAAATACCGTTTTTCCATGTATATATACCGAGTAGGGTCGGGCCCAAACAATTAAACCTTCTCCAATGCGAAAAAGGACACTTTTCCCAGGCAGGACGTGCGCGTCCGCGCTCAGACCGAGCATAACAGCAAGTATTCTGCCCCATTTGCACGGTCAGTGCGCGGACGCTCACTTGCAGCACACTTTTCACCCCTTTTTGTTTGGGATTTGGAAAAACGTAAAACATAAATGTTGTAGACCTTTGAGTTAGCTTTCCAACCATATATATTATATATCCCAAATGGATTTTTAGCAAAGAGTTATGTCTATTTTACTAGACAGTGCGCAATATGCCTACTCGAGTCTTCGTTTGTTCTTAACTATCAAATTTGACCCCTGAACACGATCTCGGCTTAATTCCTTGGGCTTTTACTCAGACTTAAAATCTGCAAATCACTTGAATTCATTCCATAACATCTATATAGCTCGGAATCACTCCTACAAGGCATAAAACACACAGTTAGTGCAAAACACTAGCGGTTAAAGCTCAAACTCAGTTATAGTGCAGTAAATTAGAGTGTAATAAGCGACTAAAATTCGCAATTATAGCCTATCATCAGCCAACTTACGCTGAAATGACCTACGGACCTCTAAATTGACATCTGGAGCCGTGTTCACTCAAGTCAAACTACGATAAACTCCTATGACTTAAACTTCCAGTAGGGACTATGTGTCCCATTTCACTGCGAAACCAAAACCAAACCTCCCGGCAAGTCACATAGTCATAGTGTAACACAGAGAATGCAATAAATAGGGGGTCGGGACTAATACACTCAAAATGACCAGCCAGGTCGTTATATCCTCCCCTTCTTAAAAAAACGTTTGTTCTCAAATGAGTATAGAGACATACCTGAAGAGGTGAAAAGATGAGTATAGAGACATACCTGAAAAGACATACCGACCGTTTGACCCCTCCATTGGACCTAAACTGAAGCAATGTTCTTCGACCTCAACTTTCAAACCTATCTCTACAAAATGGCCACTGTCTCCTCAATATAAGATAGATCCTTGTCCAACTGGACTGAGCTTAAGTCTACCACGTGAGACGGATTGCCGTGATACTTCCAGATCATAAAAATATGGAGCTAGACCAGGTGGTAGTGCAAGTTTGTAAGCCACCTCTCGGACCCTCTCAAAAATCTCAAAAGGCCTGATATACCTAGGGATCAGTTTTCCCTTCTTCCCGAACCTCATAACACCCTTCATGGGCGAAATCCGGAAGAAGACCCGCTCCCTAACCATGAATTCAATGTCGCGAACCTTTTGATCCACATAACTTTTATGTCTAGATTGGGCTTTACGAAGTCGATCCTGAATCACTTTAACCTTTTCCAAAGCATCCTGAACCAATTCTGTACCCAATAGCCTAGCCTCGCCCGACTCAAACCAACCCAATGGAGATCGGCACCGCCTACCATCTCATACGGGTCCATTTTAATGCTTGACTAATAATTGTTGTTGTAGGCAAACACCGCAAGCGGTAAGAGCTGATCCCAATAACCCCCAAACTCCATCACGCGCGCAAGAAGCATATGCTCCAATATCTAAATAGTGTGCTCGGACTGTTCATCTATCTGAGGGTGAAATGTTGTACTCAACTCCACCCGAGTACCTAACTTATGTTGTACGGCTTTCCAGAACCACGATGTAAACTCCGTACCCCGATCAGAGATGATAGATCCCGGCAAGCCATAAAGCCTGACAATCTCGCGAATGTACACCTGATCCATCTGCTCTGAGAAGTAAGTAGTCACCACTGGAATGAAATGTGTTGACTTAGTCAATCTATCCATAATCACCGAAGCTTTATCGAACTTCCTCTGAGTCCGTGGGAGCCCAACAACAAAATCCATAGTAATCCTCTCCCATGTCCACTCTGAATCTCTAGCTTCTAAAGCAATCCACTTGGCCGTTGATGCTCATACTTCACCTACTGGCAGTTTAGGCACTGAGATACATACTCCACTATGTCCTTCTTTATTCTCATCCACCAATAATGCTACCTCAAGTCTTGATACATATTTGCGGCACTTGGATGAATGAAGTACCACGAACTGTGAGCCTCCTGGAGAATCAACCCACGCAAGCCATCTACATTGGACAAACATAGCATGCCCTGCATCCGTACTACACCGTCATCTCCAATAGTGACCTCATTGGAATCGTCGTGCTGAACCGTGTCCTTGAGGACAAGTAGATGGGGTTCGTCATAGTGACTCTCTATGATACGATCATAAAGAGAAGACCGAGAAGCCACAAAATCCAAAGTTTGGCTCAGTTCAGAAACATTCAATCTAACAAACTAGTTGGCCAAGGCGTGAATATCCAAGGCTAATATCCTCTCCGCTACTGGTAGATATGCTAAGCTGCCTAAACTCTCCGCCTTGAGACTCAAGGCATCGACACCACATTGGCATTCTCGGCATGATATAGAATAGTGATATCATATCCTTAGGCAACTCCAACCACCTCCGCTGTCGCAAGTTAAACTCCGGTAATCGGTGTAGACCTCACAAGGGACACCGTACACATAGTGCCACCAGTTATTCAAGGCATGAACAATAGATGCTAACTCGATGTCGTGGACATGACAGTTCTTCTCATGCACCTTTAGTCATCTAGACGCGTAGGCAATCACCCTACCGTTCTGCATCAACATCATGCCGGGACCAATGCACGACGTATCACAATACAGAGTATAAGACCCTAAACATGTAGGCAATACCAACACTAGGGTTGCAATAAAAACAATCTTGAGATTTTGAAAGCTCTCCTCACACTCATTGGTCTACTTGAATAAAGCAACCTTCTGGGTCATCCTGGTCATATGTGTTGCAATAGATGAGAACCCTCTACAAATAGACCGCAATATCCTGCCAAACCAAGAAAACTTCAGATCTCCGTAGCTGAGGACGGTTTGGGCCAACTCTGCACTGATTCAATCTTCTTAGGATTTACCTTGATCCCCTCACTCGAAATTACATGACCCATAAATTCCACTAAATATAGCCCCTCACAATTCAAAATTTTGGCATATAACTTCTTTTCTCTTAAGGTTTTAAGCATAGTCCTCAGGTGCTGCCCATGGTTATCCCGACTCCAGGAGTACACCAGAATGTCGTCAATAAACACAATGACGAACGAGTCAAGATAGGGCTGAAATACATTGTTCATCAAGTGCATGAATGTTGATGGGGTGTTGGTCAGCCCAAAAGACATCACAAGGAACTCGTAATGTCCATTCTGAGTCCTGAAATCACTCTTTGGGATATCTGGCTCCCGAATCTTCAACTGATGATAGCTTGAATGCAAGTCGATATTAGAGAACACTCTTGCACCCTGTAAGTGATCAAATAGGTCATCAATACGTGGGAATGGATACCTGTTCTTCAATGTAACCTTGCTCAATTGGCGATATTCAATACACATACACAGAGAACCATCTTTCTTCTTTACAAATATGACTGGAGCACCCCAAGGCGACACACTAGGCAGAATGAAGCCTTTATCAAGAAACTCTTGTAGTTGCACCTTTAACTCTTTCAACTTTGTTGGGGCCATACGAAAGGGTGGAGTAGAAATAGGTTGGATGTTAATCCTCATACCAGGCATTCTTTTAGAACCGATCCACGCCTGCATCCTCCTCCCCGTTGCCTGCTTCGGTGTAGCGGGATCATAGCCACAAGAAAACCAAGATTTACTTTCCTCAGCACGAGCGTCCTTGAAGTTGGCTTCTGAAACAGCCCTCATCCCCATCAGATCCCTGAATATATCTAGCTGGGCCTCGGAATGAATCCATTCCTCGAACAAATTCTACGGAATATCAAGAAACGTAAAAGTGTGGGATGAGGATGGCTGATCCAACAACTGCGCCTTCTCAGCCTCTAGAATTGCAACTTGATCACTAAGGCTCTAAGCCTCTTTCTTCAGCTCCCCTATCCGCTCATCAAGTTGCTCCTCCCTGAGCATGGCCGTCTCCAAAGCACTCCCCCGCTCAAAACGAAGAATGCAGATCGCAATTGTGAAAGCCTCCACCTTTCTCACAGCTGAGAATTGTGCCAATTCCGCCTTGTCTTAGCCCGGTGCCTTATTAGCAACCACGCCACTCAGAGCGTCCATTTTGAGTTGACACTCCACGAGCTTGGCGTGCATTGAAACTACTTGGGCTTGAAGATCGGGGCATTGAGCCTCAACCTCGTTGCTCACCTCGAGTTCTTCTTCTTTGTCCCTCAACGCCCCCTCGAGATCGCTACATTTTCTAATGACACTCACCAACTCGTCATCATTCTCCTTCAAGTCGTCTTTGAGAGCCCGGAAATTGTTTCTCCCACCAAGTTTCATGCAAAGATCACGGTGTTAATCACGGTATTCGCGATACTTCCGCTCCATCTTTTGAAAAATATCCTTACGCCTCTCCTCCCGCCGAGTGCTCTTGATCTCCAAAATCACGATCCGAAAGAGACAAAAAATGAGGAATGAGAACGAAACTGAGCTCACAAAAAAACGGAACGGGGAAAAAATCAAAAGGTTTCCCCTAAGAGCGAGGCCGACTATACTCTTCGATAATGTAGCATCCTTTAGCTTCTTAAGGGTTTTACCCTCCACATCGGAACATAGGGGACCAAGAGAAGGGACCACGTCCTTGGTATTCACGAGTAAAGCCCAGTCCAAGGGGATCGCAATGGTTCTTGTGGTACCCTCTAATCTCACCTCAAGTAGGGAAGCCCTTCCCCCATCATCCACACTTCCTCAGCATCTATATCGGATCTCGTCTCGTAACCTTATTCATCTACGCTTTTCCCCCTTGTGTCAACCTGTGAAGAAGGATCCTCGGCTGGTAGCGAGGCCAATGGCTCATCTTGTCGTAAGGTGTCAGGGACTCTCGTCGACGGACCTTCAAAATCCATCACGGCCTTAGGGAGAGACGTACCCTAATCATACCTCGATGACGACGCAATCATGGGCAGTAACTCGGCGTCATCTCCAAGATCTATGTTTGTCATTTTTTGGATGACAAAATCCTTCATCACCGATCTCCCTACTTAGACAGCTCTTTCTCCGACATCTATAGATCACCTCTAACGGGGAAGAAAGTTATCATCATTCAGCGATGATTCCTCTTCATCGTCCTCGTCAAATAGATGAAGAAAAGGACAAGTTGAGAGTCCCGCGGCAGGCATAGTCGATGATCGAACAGACCTCACAGTGGTAGAAAGAACAGAAGCTACCTACCTTTTACGGAACGCTGGAGCAGGAGCCTTTGTCCTTCTCGAAGATCCTTGGGCTGCAAAAGAAAAGTTAGAACAATGTCAGTTCCCGTACAAAATCGTAACGAACAGGCAACCATGAGGTCAAAACGGCATGGACAAAAGATAACAAACGTATAGATGAATACAGATAGACGAACTCACTGGCTACTTAAGGCGCAGGCCTTAATTTCTTGATAAAAGCTGGCCATTCACGAATCCCCACTGTGTGAGGCAAGACTTGGTTGACCCAGTCATGAATGTCCGCAACCAAAGGAGGGGTCGAAGTCTCGGCTGCGCGAGGAAAAGACAAAATGTTAGGCTACCACTAAAACTGGAAAAAACGCTTGGCAAGAGATACTTACGGGTATAATTCCAAGCCTCAGGGAATCCGCTCGAGTTGGCCACCACGTCCTCGGTCTTGATGAAGGAGTAGCTGAGCCAGAACTAACGATTTGCTTTGTTGTCCATCTACCAAACTTTTACTTCCTTGGTGACGAAGATGCAGCATCGTCCCCCTATAAAAACTAGGGGCGAAGAGGTTCATCGAGTGGTGAAGAGAGACCCCACGGCCAGCCAACTCTGCATATTTCGTCAACATGTGGATAAGCTTGTAGATTTAAGGGGAAAGTTAGGCTGGACAGACGTCGTAGTAGCGTCAAAATTCCTTTGCCAATGGGAGAAGAGGAAAGAAATAGCCTGCATAGAACAGATACGCGTTGAAGGCGCAATATCGTGGGCGGTGTATCTGTACCACGTCGCGTTTTGCCGGAACTAAATCGATATGAGTCGTAATTTTGAACTTCTGCCCTAAATTCGGCGAGATCGACCTCATTCATCACTGATTTCTAGGCCTCATGGTCGTCTTCAAGTAACTTTGAAAATTCAGATCTAGTCTTTTCACTACGAGGAATTGCATCCTCCTCCATAGGAAATCTATCATCCTCAAGGGCAACAGAAACACTGTCTCCGTGAGGAGGCATCAAACCACCAAGGCGGTAGGATTAGCTGCCACACTAGAGCCAGAGTGTGCGTTAACTATATTCTTGAAGGAGGATGTTTTAAGCACAGGAGTTGGAAGCAATGAAGATTGCTAGAATCAAGATATTGGACATGCAACGACAAGCAAAAAGGAGACTAGGGTTCACTATGGAGAATGAGGGAGAGAAACACAGGGGGTTCAATATTAGGGGAATGCAAAACAAACACAAATGGCCTCAGATCCCTATTTATAAGGGTTCAGCAAAGACAGAGAAATCGGGCCATCATCACCCAGCGCAGGTATCGAAACGATAGAGGCGTAAGAAATGACGCAAAGCGTCGGGAAAACGTGTCATAATGACTTATCATGCCCAAATCTAGTCCTAAAAAGAATAAGTGATCGCTGCAAATATAATACAGTCTAAAAGTTCGTAGTCGAATCCCATAGAGAACTAAGGTTTCGCTATAATTGTTCAGAACTAAGGTTTCGCTATAACTGTTCACTCGAATACTAAGTTATAAATATTAAGATTCTTATGTCTAACTAATTAACTAACAAACTAATGCATTAAATTAATAACTAAAGATACTAAGGGTTGGAAAGCTAAATTAAGGAGGTCTAGAGTTATGATTTTCCCAATTTTCAGAATCCTTCCCGCTATGTTCCCTACAGTTTCGCCTATGTATTCTCTACTGATCATGAGCACTTTAGGTTCCGTAATTCTCTCTCTAGAAACTACAATAATTTACTAAACATATTCTCTTGAATTACGCTAGTTGGCTTTATCTAACCGCTTACTATGACCACGTAAAGGCTTTGCTATTTCTAAACCTGCCTTTAAACCCATTGTATTGATTTCTCGCATACGTTAGGAGTGACGTTTCTCAAAAACCACCTAAATATGTATCATTTCTAAAGCAACACATAATTAATAGGCATAGTCAATCGATGGTCATTCAATCAACTGAAATAAACACGTAGTTGAATAAATAGATCAATTCAAAAGTTAAATTATATTAAAGCATAACAAGAATTCTTCCTCCAAGAGGTTCCTTCAAAATACTAGATAATAAATTAGCGACTCATAATAGTATGTAAAACTACAATACTAAAAGTCATAACCAACAATGAAAAAATAGGAAGGAGAAGGGGAAAAACTCGGGGTTGAATCTTCCTCCTTGCTCCTAGCGTGTTCTCGCCTCCTTTGGTGTTGTCTTACCCTAAAATAGTATCTCCTCCCTCAAAAGGACGTTTTTAGGATGTATTATATTGGTTAGGGTTTGCTTGGGACGAAATTCCTTTTCCTATTTTGGATTGGAAAGTTGAATTTTTCTGCCCCTATCCCGGTCTGACGAAGTTACCCTCACTTTGATGTCTGGGACTTTCCTTATTTCTTCTGCTTCGGTCTCGGTTTGGCGAAGTAAGCCTCTCTTCGTTGTCCGTGAATTTTCTCTTCAGCTCTTTTCACCAATTTTTCTCCCATGTGATCCTTTTCTGTGCAAGTTTATTCCTACACATAAGAAACACGTAATGAGCATATTTTTACTTCAAAACCATGTGATCTTTCATAACTCACATAAGAAATAATATATAAACATACTCAAAAATATACACTTTTCATCATTTATCACCACCTCACACTTAAACTCTTGCTCGTCCTCGAGCAACTTAAACTTAAGTGCATAGGCAGGAAATACCTTTCAAAACATACTCAAGCATCACGCCAATGACAATGGTTTATATCAACGCTTAGAACCCAAAATATGCACTCTTCATACCTTTCTTCAAGTTTTAAACTCATGCCAAGATCATTTAAAATATTCATGTGGCTTTTTCTAACATCCTCGCCTCAAAATTTGACTCTAATGCATTCTACACTATGACTCACTTTTTGTGCCAACTCAAAAATCAAGGTCTCTACCAATCCTTTGAAAATAATGTGCCCTCACCAACAAACCACAGAGAAAATAGTCCACACACTCAAATACAAGTTCAAGTATAGTCTAAGGACTTAAATATAGAAATAATTCTCTCACTCTCACAAAGAAACTCCTAACCACCCAAGTTCGTACCATAGGCTTGTCCATAGCGTAAGTCTCTACTAATTTAAGCTCGCAAAGTCTAGGATCAAGTAGGACTTTATGGGTTATAACGTAGGCTAAAGGAAGGGTAGGATATATTTGAGAAAATAGTGACTAACCCTCCTAAGCACTTTAATAGACTACACTTCACTTTTAAGCACCTTCTTGCCATGACCACTTCATTGTCTTGCCATAAAACCATGCACATTTAGGCCGTTCTTCATTAAGCACATCAACATATAGATATTTACTAGCCCAGCCAAAGATATGGAGGTGTTATTCATTTTTTTTCTTTTTTTTCACTCTCCTTAATTTGGTGTTTTCGGCTAGTAACGTTTGTTTCTTACACAAGTGCACCTTCTCGGCCTTTCTATGATTCCACTTAAAAGCTCCACAATCTCTTTATTTTCTCTTCTAGATACTTAAGTGCTTTCAAAGGTAAAGGTTCAACAAGATTTGACTCAGAACAAAAGGGATTCGACTTGTAATGTGGTTGCCAAAGAAAAAGTCTACATGCTCAAAAGGGTTCACTACGGATAATATTAGCACTGGTAGGCAAATAGGATAAATGGTCAATCAAAGAAAACCTATATCACTTCCTAAACTTACAAAACTTAATCAATTCGCTTTGACTCACACATGGGGAAAGTTCTAGACTAGCAAGGATGGCACAAAGTATACCAAAATCTCACCTCACACAATGCACATGACTCACTCAGGTCGGCTCGGAACCGACTCTCAAGTTAAAGCAAGTAGCTAGTCATCATAAAATTTAAGCACACTGAAATTAATCACAAGAGTCAAAAGATGAGCCTTGGTGTCAAAAGAAAGCCACACATATTTTCAAGGCATGTAATTACAAAGATCCTAAAGTAAGTATTTAGTTCAAATGCTCCAGACCTAAGTCCCGATATAAAACATGTCAAAAAGCATAGATACTCATGTTCTCCCCATTCCATTATCAGTTCAAAAGAGAGAAAAACAAAATTCCCATATTTTTCTTTGGACTTTAAACCCTCAAGAAAACAGTCTAGGTAGTCCATCGTCGAGAAAAGTCCAAAACTTTAAAAAACATTCTACCTACAAAAGCAATTACTATTACCCGGTTCAAAGAGTCATCCCTTGAAAAATAACCGTGGCCATAAGAAAAACCAAGAGGAATTATTTCTACCTACTATTTTCTTATTTTGTTTTCAACACATAAAATAATACAACTAAAATATCATAGAAAATCACTCAAACAATATCCTCACCACACACTTAAAATTGTGCATTATCCCAATGCACACCATAAATAACATGAGGGTGACAGAAACTCCCTGGTAGGCCAAAGGCCAAAGCATCAGCAACTCATGGGATACTAAGACTTCTCCCAAGCTTGGTCCTTCGTGCGGGTACCTCACACTTAGTTCCAACCATTTAGTTTACTTTTGCTTTCTTCCAACGGATTTATTTTCCATGCTCCTACAACATTAAAAAAATCTACACTATAAAAAAATAACACAACTAAACAAAAGGTAAACAAATAAAAAAAAGTAAAGTTGGGTTGCCTCCCAACAAGCACCTAATTTAACGTCGCGGCACGACGCGGATTACTTTTTGCCTCCACCTTGAGCTTATGAATTGAAGCCCAAATTTGGCTTCAAGTTTTCTGTTATGCTCCAGGGGTGGTGGAACAAATCTCATTGTCCCAAGCAACCATTGTACTGTTCTACACTTCTTGGCTTTTAGATGAGGTATGTAGTCCTGTATTTCTGGCAAGAAAGTAGGCACCTTGTTCCTCATTCCTTGACTCCTCAATCGACTCGGATACTCTAGTTCCATATCGTCATCCAAGCAAAAAATGTTTGGAGTGAGGCCCAATGCGCACAAACACATGAACTTTAGGACTTCCAACTTCCTCAACATCAATGATACTAGAGTGAACAAAATTTATATCCTCAATGTCCTTGGCTAACTCTAGTCTCACTTCTTCAACATCGATATCCTCAAATTGTAGTTGGCTAGGTTGTTGATGTTTTACTCTGGCCTCCCTAATAAGCACCTCAAATTCACGTTCTTCTTGGCTCTTATCCCCAAAATTGGCTTACTGAGCATTAAAAGCTTCAACCACTTGACTCACTTGAGCCTCCAAGTTGCGAATAGTTGCCTCTTCCCTTTCTATCTGCAATTGTTTCTCATTATTTATTTCCAGAAGGCACTTTGACATATCCTTGATATCCTTCAGGCCTGCATCCCCAGGTTCTTTGTTCCAGTTAACTTCACAAGAAAAGGTAGAATCATCATAGTAAGGGCTTGGGGAAGATAAGAAATATAAACACAACCATGAAAGTGATTGTTTTTACCACCACATACATCACACACATTCCACAAATAAGATTGAGTTGGTGCACATAACTCGCTCTCGGAAATATTTTGTTAATTTTATACGGGTGATTTCCATCACAATATGTATGAGGATCAATAGTAGAATTATCTACACCTAAATTCTCATAATTCCAAGATGTCATGTTTCTCAAATCAACAATTATAATAAAATAAAATAAATACAAAAAACAAAACAAAATAAAAATTCAAACTTGAAACCTAGCAATATATACAACTACAACTACACCGTTATTTCCCCAGCAACGGCACCAAAATCTGATCACGCCCAACTCTAGTCCTAAAAAGGATAAGTGGTCGCTGCAAATATAATCCGGTCTAAAAGTCCGGAGTCGAATCCAACAGAGAATTAAGGTTTCGCTATAACTGTTCAATATCAGTAAGAGGACAAGCTCAAACAATTCCTGAGTTATAAATATTAAGATTCTTATATCTAACTAATTAACTAACAAACTAAAGCAGTAAATTAACAAGTAAAGATACTAAGGGTTGGAGACTAAATTAAGGAGGTCTAGAGTTATGATTTCCCCAGTAGTCGGAATCCTTCCCGCTATGTTCCCAACAATTTCGCCTATGTATTCTCTACTGATCATGAGCACTTTAGGTGTCGTAATTCTCTCTCGAGCAACTACAATAATTTACTAGACATATTCTCTCGAACAACCACTCACTGTGACCACGTCAAGGCTTTGCTATTTCTAAACCTACCTTTAAACCCGTTGTATTGATTTCTCACATACGTTAGGAGTGACATTGTTCAACAACCACCTAAATATGTATCCTTTCTCAAGCAACACATAATTTATAGGCACAATCAATCGATGGCCATTCAATCAACTGAAATAAGCACGTAGTTGAACGAATAGATAAATTCAAAGGTTAAATTATATTAAAACATAACAAGAATTCATCCTCCAAGAGGTTCCTTCAAAACTCTAGATAATAAATTAGCTAATCATAATTGTATGTAAAACTACAATACTAAAAGCCATAACCAACAATGAAAAATATGAAGAAGAAGGGGAAAAACTCGGGGTTGAATCTTCCTCCTTGCTCCTAGCGTGTTCTCGCCTCCATGATTTTTGTCTTACCCTAAAGTAGTGTCTCCTCCATCAAAATGAATTTTTAGGATGTATTTATAGTGATTAGGGTTTTTTTGGGCCAAAATTCCTTCTCCTAGTTCGGATTGGAAAAGTTGAATTTTTCTGCCCCGATCCTGGTCTGGCGAAGTGACCCTCACTTTGCTGTCCGGGACTTTCTTGAATTCTCCTGCTTCGGTACTGTTCTGGCGAAGTGAGCCTCGCTTCGTTGTCAGGGGCTTTTCTCTTCAACTCTTTTTCACCATTTTTTCTCCCATGCGATCCTTTTCCGTGCAAGTTTATTCCTACACATAAGAAACACGTAATGAGCATATTATCACTTCAAAACCATTTTATTTCCCATAACCAACATAAGAAATAATATATAAACATACTCAAAAACATGCACTTTTCATCATTTACCAATAACATGATGTCATTCTGAAACAATGCATCCCCAAAGTTAGCAACTCACAATGCCACCTCGCCTAAAGCACTGTTACCCACCTTGCTCGCCCAATTTTGTCAACTACGAAAAACAGAGTTTGCTCATCAAAACCACCCGAGCTCGGCCTTAATAAGCGAAGAGACTAATTGTATAGGCTAAAATCTGTCTTCAGAATATTTAGCGTAATATGGCATTAAAGAAAGTTATCGGTCGAGCTCTCCCAGGACGTCGCGAGGTCAATGGCCGAGGTGCCGAAATGAGTCGTGGTCAAGATATCGGCAGAGATTGCAGTCAAGATGTCAACAAGGGTCAAGGTAGAGATTGACTATTGATGATAAGACTTGTAAAATCTAATTTGTCAAGATAGGGTACTAAAAGGGAATATACTAGTGGATATAACCTGTATTTGTACTATTTGGGTTTCCTAGGAAAAATGCCCCATATATATAGAAATAAGAGACAATGATAGGGGCATGTGATATTCATTCTGATAAAAACACTTTTGAGAAGAATGTAACGACCCGACCAATCATTTTTAGCATTTTGCACTTCGCTCAGTAGTTTGGGGGCACGAGTAGCTCCGTATGATGTATTAGGACTTGTGTGCAATATATGAGTTCATTCCGAGCTTATTTGATATGTTTCGGCGCGAGTTTTTGGAAGTTAAATGTTCGAAAGTTCATTAAGTTTGATTTGAGGTGCGTTTGTCGTTTCGATGTTGTTATGTGTGATTTGAGGCCTCGATTAAGTCTGTGATATGTTATGGGACTTGTTGGTATGCTCGTACAGGATCCCGAGGGACTCAGGTGAGTTTCAGATTGGTTTGGGTTGTGTTGCGCTCGTTTTTATTATGTTTCGACGTCCTTTCATCAAGTATAAATTGTACCACATTGAACAAATGAGCTCCGATTTTTGTTTTGGTTCAAGCATTAGATTTGTATCTAATTACAGATCCGTAGCAAAAAGAATCGTCAAATTTGGATATCGTATGAGGATTTTAAGGTCATTTTACTAAAAATTGGGTTGCCAGATTTTTCAGATTATTACGAAATTATCACCAACTTCGTATTTAAAAATATGTACTATTTCCAAATATTGAAACCAACATATCTCCTTCATTATAAGGTCAAATAGAGTGATTCAAAATCCTATCTTGACTGAAATGTCACAAGGAATCCATTAGAGGCATCAAAATCAAGTTTTGGGATCGTTTGGCATTCTAAACGAGGCAGAACAGCTTGGCAAAAGTACTTAATATCGAAGGTTTGTTCATTTGGTCATATTTTGAGTTGGGGAGCTCGGATTCAGACAATTGTAGGAGGATATGTTCACCATATGAATTGGGGTAAGTGTTCTATACTTGATTTTGGTTATATTTTATGAATCCATCTTCATTATTAGCATTTGATTGATGATTTCAAAGTGAAATTTGGGGATTTTGTCTAAAATTTCATAAAGTGAATTTTGGAATTTTGAACAACGTTTCGGAGTCGGATTTGAGTGAAACTAGTATGGTTGGACTCATAATTGAATGGGTTGTCGGATTTTATGAGTTTTGTGGGATTCCGAGGCGCGGGGTCGGGTTGGGCTTTTTTAGCCGATTTTGGGCTTTTAATTAAAGATTCGACCTTTTTCTATTGGGATTGGTTCCTTTAGTATTGTTTGATGTATTTGAGTTGTTTTTGGTTAGTTTCGAACTGTTTGGAGGTCGGAATGCGTGGGATGGTATTTTTGGAGCATCGCTTGGCCTGCTTGGTATTGGAATTGGCTTGTTCGAGGTAAGTAACTCTTCTAAACTTAGTGCTGGGCGTATGAAACCCCGCAATACGTGTTATGTGATTGGTATTGAGGTGACGCGCATGCTAGGTGACAGGCGTGTGGGCGTGCACCATGTGAATTGGGACTCTGCTGCTTCCATGGCATTGTATAGTGGCCCTAGTTTGTTGATATTTGTGTTTTTACCATGTGATAAAGTAATTATGCGATCAATCACGCTAAATATCATGTTTAGGCTTATTGTTGATGTTGTTAGGACCCTTAATGGTCGTTTCTTTCTGTCATCTCACTGATATCATTGATATTTCGTACTCAGTCATATTCATGCATTCATATCGTATCTCAGTCTCAGTTGTTGTTATTGATACATCATATCGTTATTGTTTTCGGGCTCGATTCATGACACTGTGAGCCCATGAGTAAGACTAGAGATATTGATGACTGAGTGAGGCCGAGGGCCTGAGTGAGAGTGACATTTTGGGATAGGGCTGCACGCCGCAGCGATATAATGATATATTTATGCATATGGATCGGGTTGCACACCGCAACAAGCCTTAGGGCTACATATATATATATATATATATATATATATATATATATATATATATATATATATATATATATATATATATTATGGATCGGGTTGCACGCCGCAACGAGATTGGATCGGGCTGCACGCCGCAGCGATATAGCGCTTGGGCTGAAGGAGCCCCTTCGGAGTCTGTACACCTCTAGTGAGCGCATTCGACTATATATATATATATATATATATATATATAGGCAAAATACATAAGTTACCCCTTGAACTATGGACCAAATCCCTATTACACACTTTTTATGGACGAAAATCACCTAACACACTCAACCTTTCCAGAGTGTGCTTAAGACACACCTCTTTGTCTACGTGGCAGGTGCGTGTTTGACAAACAAAATAAGACGTCTGAGCAGTAAAAATCTGTATATCTGATGATTTATTTGAAGGGTCCAGATTTAATTGAACTTATCTAACGGTTAATTTTTTTTGTCCTTTCCCAATATCTTCCCTTTTCCCTTTTCTAAAGTAATTTGGTTAAAATTAAGATAATATAGATGTTTACTATCCATTTTCTCCACTTTCAATGAAGAAATCAAATTGTGACAGATAGAGGAAACAATTCTGAAAAAATCAATTCAAGAAGAAATTATAATAGTTTAGAAGAATCTGTAATAAAATCTTCAAGTGAGATTGGAAGAACAATTGTGAAAAATCTTCTCTCTTTTTTCCTTTTCCATGAGGCAGCCATGGAGAAAACCCACTTGTTATATCTCAAAAAAATTTAAAAAAGAAAAGAAAAAGGAATACATTAGAAGGTAGGAGCAGTTGATTAGAGCTTCTATTTTTTTAATTGTAAGGTGAAGATCTGGGTTTTTTGGTTGTCGGCGACAATGGAGATAACAAGAAGGTTGTGGAAGGTGAATAGTGGTGGCGGGATTGAAAACTAGGTTATGGTTTTAGCCTATCCATAGTTTTTTCTTGGATATGTGTATGTTAATGGATGAAGGATGAAAGATAATTTTTGATGAAGACAAAGATATGAGCTAAAATGCTCTAGTGAAGGCACGATGAAGAATATGGGATTCTTTTTCATTTTTGCTTTTTCTTTTTTACTTGGGTGGGGTTTGTTTTTTTTTCTTTTTTTAAGTCAATGACATGTGTCGTTATATGAATGGTGCGTGATATTACACATGTTTTGAAAAATTGGTCAAGAAAAAAGTGGTGTGTCTTAGGGACACTCTGGAAAGGTTGGGTGTGTAAGGTGATTTTCGTCCGCAAAAAGTGTGTAACAGGGATTTGGTCCATAGTTCAGGGAGCAACCTATGTATTTTTCCATATATATATATATATATATATAGATCGGGATGCACGCCGCAGCAGTTATTATATAGTGCTAAGTGATTTAGTGTGCTGAGTATTGAGCTTAGTTAGAAAGGATGCGAGGCAATGAGATTGAGTACTATGAGAGTGTAAGTACATGTTTCATCTATTAAATACATGGCATTTACATGCATACATGACATACAAGCATAGAGATGCATTTTTCCTCACGCTATATAGTATCACGCCATTTATGACTTATTATACACATTGATATGTGGGTATGGAGAGGTACTTTATACTTGTTATTTGGAAATAAAATGAAACATTTTATTTATTGTGTAAAGGATATTTGGTTAATTATAGTTTTCAAAAATTACTCGTACTTTTGGCATTTTTGGCAAGAGATTTGGGATTTTCTTTCACTGAGATAGTTGAAAAGCATGACCATTTTCTGGAACTGTGAGCGAGCTGAGTATTACTGTTACAACCCATATTCACGTACGTTGGTTCATGCCATAAGTTAGTCGACGTAAATCTAAGAAGAGATTATCTTTGAAATGATAAGAAGTTAATCCTATTGATCTTAAATGATACAAGAGTGTATAAGGGTGATTAACAAGTATTAGAAGTTAAACGAATCAAGAAAGTTGTAACTCGTATTCTTGGGTAAACCTAGGGGTTCTTAATATTCTCAAGGGGTCGTATTTTAAGGTATTTGAATCATATAATATCCGTATCATAGTCTTGAAGTCAAACGAGTTATGAAACAAAAGTCGACAAGAGTTGTCGCAACTTAGGTTCATAGTTTTACTTAATATTTAGGTCAAATGTTATTAAGCTTTTCTCCCAATCTACTTGGAATTACGGGATAATCTACCCACCAAATTGAATATCTATGAGTCTAGTTTTCAACGCATTAAACCTTTTATCAATATGACATCAGAGTAGAGATATATAGGCATTTTTACGAGATTGCACAAGCTGCTAGGTGACAAGTAGGTGTGTCACCTACTTGGTTAAATGATAGCCCAAAAATAGGCAATTTCAGGTCGTCCAAAGAGCCTGTTTAAAGGGTTATCTCCCGCAATATAACCCTCATTATATATCACCAATAGCCAGACCTAAACCCCTTCAAACTTCCTCCCAAAAATTATCCACAAACCCTAATAGATTTTCCCTCTCTTTCAAGTTCTAATTGAGGGTAAAACCTAGAGTTTGAAGAACCAAGATAAGGGATGAGTTATCCAACAAGTAAGGTAAGTTTCCTGCTCTATTTCATCCATTTTTCCTGCTGTAAATTCATGTTAATTCGTTGTATACTTTTAAGAACTCACAGGACGGTGATCGGAAGCCGTGAGTTCGAGTTATTCACTTGTAGCGGACTATTTTGTGGACTGTTTTGTGTTGCTGTTGGGCTGCGTGTTGTACTACTATTTTGTGGACTTTTTGAGGAGGAAAGGTGTGAAGAAACACCATATAGATGTAGGGTTGTTTTCTGGTCGTTCGTCGTAACATTTCTGGGTCGTTTGACACGACTACGGTGGTCGTCTTACGTATGAAGTGATTAGGTTGTGTGTGGACTGTTTTGGAAGGCTCAATATAATTATTATTGATGTTGTTTGGTCTGTTTGGTGATTGTTTTGACTTGTGTGAAGTCATATATATGGGGGG
>ML243364.1:0-11389 GCA_005239495.1 Nicotiana undulata
CTCGATCAAATACAGTATCGAGTGCCAGTCGTGCCTCCCCTAGTTTGGGGGCGTGACAATTGTATTCGAGGCCAGTCAGAGTGGGTGCCTCTCAATAGAGATCCTAGTGAATTCGAAAGTTAAGGATGCGGTGTTTAAGGGTTTCAGGAAACAATATGATTAAGAATCCAGCTTTTGCTGCGTAGTTTCTGAGAAAGGCAAAATTGTTGGAGTGTTCTGTGTTATTTTAACCGTAAAGAATAGTATTGGAGGAGTGAAAAAATAATAATAAATAAATAAACTCCGGATTGTAGAAGATTATCAGGAGGGTATGAGAAGGTTTGCGGGATTGAGACAACATGGTCTCATGAATAAAGGCCACTCGGGATGCGTGAGGGTTGAGTTTGTTATGTGTCGAATGGGGTTGCTATTATTCCGAGGCAATTAGGGATGATTAAAAGAAGATATATTTGTTAGCCATGGTTGAAATGGCACATGTACGACAGTGATCAGTTCCTTCGATGTGATTAAGTTACGCATGTGGTGTGCGCCGGTGTGTGCGAGGTTTTTCGGCCGCCGTAATAGATTATATTTGGAAGCATTCAAGTATTATGGCATGTCAGATGTAGGCAGATCCCGAAAGGATTATGGTGGTATAGACTACTACTTAAGGATTTGCATGTATTGTGATGGTGAGAATTCTCTCGTGTGTTGTTACGGTTCTCTTGAATAAAGGTAAGTAAAAGGTTTCTATAGGATGAAGTGTTCCCCTATTAACGGTTCAGGAGTTATGATGGAATTCCTATGCTATTCCATATCGGCATGTTAGGTGCAATAGATAGTGTGGAGCAAGAAGTAAGGATCAAGGTTGCGGTTTGGTGTTGACAAGGATGTCATGATCTTGGGTGAGCAAGAAGAAGGGATTTGAATGTCTAGAGTAAGCTGGTGTTGTCTCTAGTGCCACCTGAGATCGGTGTTTGGTGAAAGAGGCTTGCGCCTTGGTTATGGGTTCTTGATTTGTCTTACAATATTAGTGTGGCCGGTGGTATGGATGTGCAAACTTGTTACCTTGTGTGGAAGGTCGTGGGAGCGTGACCACGGGAAGATTGTATAAGTGTGACATGTAGTCACCTGATTGATTGAAGATTTAGACCAAGTATAAGGAAGTGCAATATTGCTTATATGATAATTTATGCCTGGAAGGCGTTCGGTTCAGTTGGTTGTGGATTGTGGGGTGTTTGTCCCCCTATGATGGTTGTTCTTGCGTGTTATGAGAGGTAGTGGGTTATTATGGACCCAAGTAAAGGTATTAGCCTAGTGCAGTGTGAGCGGAATCAGCTTGAGGGTTGTGAATGGATTCAATGTGGTTGTGGGCTCCATATGAATCAAGTGTGTTCATTTCAGTATAGTGCTCCTCAAGGAGGGGTGTTGGAATATCAGATGTCGTTCCGTCTTCGTCAAATTCATGTATATTATGATTGTGCCGTATGAGGTGTAAAACGGCTTGATAGATCCTTATGTGTTGAGTCTCCGTGTAGTGATGATGTTATGTGAGCAGGAGAGATCTTTAGATTCAGAGTATATATATCGCACCTCAGTTGTGCTCGAGTTTTGTAGCGTATGGCTTTATCGGTCTCCCCAGGATGGTAATATGCACTTAGCGTGCTTGTGACCGATATTCGGTAATTTGTAATGGGGAGCAATTCATCTCCGTGTATATCTCCTTGTGTGAATTTTATGATGGGATCGGGTGGCACGCCGCCACGGGTATATTATTTGGATCGGGTTGCACGCCGCAACAGTGTGATGTTGAGTACGGTTCCCTATAATTATTTTTCTTGTGTTTTACTTCCTATTTTCTGAGGAAAGTTCATATTAGTTGTGTGAGTCGAGTAGTCCCTTCCTGAGTCATTTCCTTATGTATCATGTTCGAGTTGTGGCCTATTGGCGCATTGTGGCATCGTGTGAGACTGATGATCATGTCTGGGGGTGATTTGTTGACTAAGAAGTTCATACTGGGTGAGGCGAGATTTATAAATCAGGGATCGGTGCGTGTAACGACCCGACCGGTCGTTCTGCGCTATCGGACCCCGTTCCCCTATATAAGTCTTCCCATAGCAGCTTCTTGTGATTTTTGACTTGGGGGGACTGGTGGTTCAGGATTTGGTAGTTCTTTGAGCAGTATAGGAACACTTGGTTCCCTAAGGTTGGCCTATTTGGCCAAGTTTGACTTCGGTCAACATTTTGAGCAAACGACCTCGGAATCGAATTTCGACAATGTCAGTAGCTCCGTATGATGATTTCGGACTTGAGCGTATGCTCGGAATGGGTTTTCGATAACCCGGGAGCGTTTCGGTGCCCGATATAGAAATAGGGATTTCCTTAAGTTTGAAATTTGATTTTGAACGTGATTTTATGTTATCGAGGTCCGAATGAAATTCCGAGACCGGGAATAGTTCCGTTATGTCATTTATGACTTGTCTGCAGAATTTGAAGTCATTCCGAATAGTATAGGCCGGTTCGGCGCATTGAAATGAATTCTAGAATCTTAAGTTCTTAAGCATGATTCAATTTTGTTTTGGGGTTGAATTCTGAGTTTTGTTGTTGTTTTTCACGTTCGAGAAGTTCGAGCGAGTTCGTATCATGAATACAGACTTGTCGGTGCTTTTAGACGGGGTCCCGAGGGGCTCGGGTGAGTTTTGGACCCCCGAGAGCTAAGTTGGAAAAACCAGATTTTTGTTGTATGGTTTCCTTCTTCGCGATCGCAGAAGGTGGGTCGCGATCGCGGAGAAGGAATTTTGCTGGGCTGCTGATTGTTCTTCGCGATCGCAGCTTCCTCTTCGCGATCGCAGAAGGTTGGGCCTTTGGCCTTCGTGATCGCATCCCAGTCTTCGCGATCTCGGAAGACTGGACTCCAAGCCTTCGCGATCGCAGCCCCATCCTCGCGATCGCATAGTGTCAAGTCAGGTCCGGGCACAGTTTCTCTTCGCGATCGCAGGACCTCTGCCGCGATCGCAGAGGTCTGGCCAGTTGGCCTTCGCGATCGCAGGGCCCTTGTTGCGATCGCAGTGAAGGAATAACTGGGCAGCCTTATTAAATACGAGACTTAGCCTATTTCCTCCATTTTCATCTTCCTCCTCAAGTCTTTAGTGAGCTCTTCAAGGAACCTTCCACCACTGTTATTGAGGTAAGTAAATTCCATGGTTTTGCTAGTTTAAAACATCAATTCCTAGTTAAATTCCCTACTTAATTATCAAAAATCATGAAATTAGGTAGTAATTTTAGGGCTCTTGAGGGTTTTGTGATTTTCCGTTTTAAGCCATGAATTCAAGTAGAAATCACACATTAATGTTCCTTAGGCTATGGGTAAGTGATCCCTTCGTGAATTTTTGGAATTTGAACATGCGGAACCAGGGTTGGAATTTGAGAATTTTTCAAGAATAGCGATTTTATTGAATAACTAGGATAATTTCCCACATTGTGCATGCATTGATTTAATTGTACACCTTTTGGCTAGTTGCGAGTCCTCGGGTGTAGAGTTCGGGGTTTCGGGCGCAATTGTGGTCCGAGGGGTAGATTCGACACGAGTGAGTCTCCTTTCTAACCTTGTAAGAGGGAATTGTCCCCATAGGTGTTCTATATGTTGTGTGTAATTGTTTGTGGGGGCTACGTACGAACCAAGTGATGAGAGTCTGTGCATAGCGGCTATGATTGTTATGTCCGGGTAGCTAGGCCCCACATCATGCTCTGTTTTCCACTCGTAATGAATTATATGCTATGAGCTCTAATTATATGTGTAGTTTTTGTTCTTCTGACATTTATTGAATTTAAATAATGGAAAAGAAATTATTTTACAAAAAGTAATATAAAAAGGAATTGTGCCATTGTCGTGAAATTTTAGGGCCACAGCGTGCCTTATACTCTTTCTTGCAAATGACATATATGCTATGAACTCATGATTTTTGCACGGTATTTTTTTTCTCTGAGACTTTATGGAAATTGTGGAATTGAAAGGAATTTGTTATGTAAAGTAAGTTTTGTATCTTATTGTGTGTGCATGTGACCGCTACGCAATTTACATTCCGCGAGCGATGTGTGATTTCCCCCACTCTCATGGGAGCGGGCCGTACGCCACGGCGGATTGAAAGGTGCACTTTTGGGATGGGCCGGTCGATCCTCGGCAGTGCATGGAGATGATATAATTAAGAATGCACTTTTGGTACGGGCCGTTCGATCCTCGGCAGTGCATGGACGAAGTTGTACTATGTTATGATATGGTTACATTGAAAGACACACTTTTGGGACGGGCCGATCGATCCTCGGCAGTGCGTAGAGATGACTATGGTAAGCATGCACTTTTGGGACGGGCCGGTCGATACCCGACAGTGCATAGCTATTTTTCCTCATGACTATAGTAAGCATGCACTTTTGGGACGGGCCGGTCGATCCCCGGCAGTGCATAACTACTTTTCCTTATGACTCCGGCTGGTTGTCTTATTCATGTGTGCGCATGATTATTTGGCATTGTTTTATGGATATTGACTTGTATTGGATATTTGGGGGAAAGAAAGTGGCCATTGTTATTGTTCTAGTATTTACTTGGATTTCTGTGCTTTATACATAATTGTTGCTCACTGTCTTACATGTCTTTTGCTTTTAATTGTTTTGTCATTGTTGTATCATACTGTTGGACCTTAGTGAGTGTCAAGTCGACCTCTCGTCACTACTTCTTCGAGGTTAGGCGGGATACTCACTGGGTACATATATGTATATGTACTCATGCTACACTTTCTGTTCATTTTGTTGCACAGGTACCCTCATAGTGCAGTGATTGATTCGGAGACTTACTCAGGTTGCATTGTTCCGGTGGCGTTCCGCAGCTGGCAGAGTCTCCCTTCTATGTCCCTACGCTTTTGTCTTTATTACCTTTGTCCAATTTAAATTCTCGGACAAGAGTTGTATAATTGTATAAATTCTTAGAAATTGCTCATGTACTTGTGTCACCGGGTTCTGGGAAAGTGTTGGTATTTCTTCTACTGCATTAAGTGGATTTTCCGCCGTATTTAGTTTACGAGCATTTGCTTTATTATTTGATTATAAATGCAGAAAAAGACATGATTTTGAAAGTGTTAAGCAGGAAGTTGTTTGAACTGGTTCAGGGATTGGCTTGCCTGACAGTGTGTCTAGCGCCATCACAACCTATAGATTTTGGGTCGTGACAACGTGGTATCAGAGCTCTAGGTTCCCCTAGGTTTCACGAGTCATGAGCAAGTCTAGTAGAGTCTTGCAGATCGGTAGGGAGATGTCTGTACTTATCTTCGAGATGCTACAGGGATGTTAGGAGTACTTCCCTTCTTGATCCCTCATCGTGCGATTTGATTCCCTTAAGGCTTATGCCTATGTTTCCTCCTACTCAATCTTACGCATCGCGAAGCGCTTGTTATGAATCGGGAATTTGAGGAGTTGTGATGATGTTACAAATATGGGGCGTGAAGTCGTCCGTGCGTAGTCGTTTGGGGCTGTTGTTGTTGCCTTGCAAGAAGAATATCATGTTGCTTCAGTTCAGTGGCTGTGTTCCTGAGGACTTTGAGGCTGTGCTCAGATTGTTATGGTGTTTTTGATTGGTTATTGCCTGGTGTTGGTATGTTGATAGAATGCTGGCCCACATGTTGGGGTGATGAACGATTTGAAGGGAGGTCTTTTCAGACGAGATTTCGGTATTTTAGCTCCGGTAGAGGAAAGGCATTTGGATTATGAATGGTCCGGTTTGGGTTGATAAAGTAACGAAGCTTGGTGTTATTGAGGAAGGTGGAATATTCACCTGTGATGTGGTATCGCTGCTTGATTGAATGGAATGCGTTAAGTTTGTCGGTGCTACGGCTTCTTCGGTGGAATGAGGTCAAAGTACTGTGAATAAGTATTTAAGAAGCGGCTGTCATAGACCGTTGTGTGCGGTGGTTAAAGTATGGAATGAGAGATTCTAATGAAGGCGACTCGAGGAAGATGATCTTCGAAAAGATTCAAAGTTGAGGTGATCGGCTGCTTTAAGAGCCACAGAGAATGATATTGAATGGAGGCCGCAATTGAGAAGCATGCGATGAAGGAATCCATGTGAGAAGTGTCAGGTGGCAGCTAAAATCTCTAAAAGGGCCAGACATAAGAGAAGGAAGTCAGGTAGTGCCGAAGGGAATGAGTTTAACTAAAGTGGGAGAGTGGCAGTGTAGCATATGAGTTCAGTGGTAGGACGGCTGCCTATCTTGAGGAGAAGTTGGGGTGATTTGAGAATTTTCGTGGACGATGATTAGGTCCATGAGCTTAAGCTGAAATGTTGGTTATTCGGCGGAAGGCTGGATGCAACAAAGATGAGATTATTAGGGATGAGGAAGGATGCGATATGGCAGGTGAATTTGAGGATATCGTAGCGCATTCAGTAGATGTCCCTGAGGAGCGGACGGACTGGTAGAGTTTGTGAATGAGAACAGGATTAGGATGGGGTGTTGATGTCGAAGAGGGTGTGTAGCGTAGTATTGTTGGACGGTGTCAGTTGGTGATTTCTGCAGGTGGGTTATTTCTAGGTATAGGTTAGCAGGTATTTCTGGGTATAGGTTAGCAGGTATTTCTGGGAATAGGTTAGTGGGTATTTCTAGGTATAGGTTAGCAGGTATTTCTGGGAATAGGTTAGTGGGTATTTCTAGGAATAGGTTAGCAGGTATTTCTGGGTATAGGTTAGCGGGTATTTCTGGGTATAGGATAGCGGTGGTATGGTTAGTAGTTCTCTATAAGGAATCATAGCGGCGATTCGATAGGAGGCAGAATGTGCGAATGATGCTAGGGACTTTTTTTTGGTATTTGATTGAGCAAGATCATGCTAGCAAGGGAGGAAGGATTCCAGCATGGGTATAGAGTGAGGTAAGGAGTAGCTTCGGGCTAAGTGGGGGAGTCCCACCTCCTGCAGTTAGGTTGTAGGATCGTGTTCTCAGAGGGTTGCAGATTCGTCGGCATATTGGCAAATTGTAAGGGCAGTGACTCAGTCACGTATTCCATTGAGAGGATGTTCAGGTGCTAGAAGAGCCTGGGAGTTGATTGTATCCGGGGCCAGTCAGAGTGGGTGACTCGCAGCAGTGATCCTAATAAATTCGGAGGATTAGGGATGCGGTGTTTAAAGATTTCAAGCAGTAATATGATTAAGAATCGGGCTTTCGCAGCGTAATTCCTGAGAGAAGGGAAAGATGATTGAAGTGTTCTATGTTACTTTCAGCATGCAATATAGTATGGAAGGAGTAAGAGAATAGACTCTGGATTGTGGAGATGGTCAGTGGAGGGGGATGAGACGAGCTGCGGGGTTTAGGCAGCATGGTCTCGTGAATCAGGGTCACTCGGGAAGAGTGAGGGTTGAGTTACTATGAGGTAAAGGAAGCTGCTGTTATTTATAAAGCACCTGTAGGTGATTAAAAGAACGATGGATTTGATTAGCCATGGTTCAAAGGGCACATGTACGGCAGTGATCAGTTCCTTCGGTATGATTGAGTATGTGTATGGTTTGTGCAGATGTGTGTGGGGCATGTCGGCCGTTGTAATAGGTTTCATTGGAAGCATTCAAGTGCTATGGCCTGTCAGGTGTAGGCGGATCCCGGATGGTGTATGATGGTTCAGACCACTACTTAAGGAATTTGCATGTATTGTGATTGTGAGAATTCACTCATGTGTTGTTGTGATCCTCGTGAATTGAGGTAAGTAAAGGTTTTCTATATGATAAAGTGTCCACCCTATCACTGGTTCAGGAATTTCGAGGAAATTCCTACGATATTCCATATCGGCATATTGGGACCAGTAGTCGGTGTGGAATTGGAGGTAAGAATCGAGATCGCGGTTCGGTCTTAACAAGGATCTCAGGAGCTCGGAGGAGCAAGGGCAAAGTATTTGAATGTTTAGAGTAAGCTGGTATTGTCTTCTGTGTCACCTGAGATCGGTGTTTGAGGAAAGAGGCTTTGCATCCTGGTTATGGGTTCTTGATTTGTCTTGCAACGTTAGTGTGATCGGTTGTATGGATGTGCAAACTTGTTACCTTGCGTGGAAGGTCGTGGAAGCGTGACCCCGAAGGATTGTATAAGAGTGACATGTAGTCACCTGATTGGTTGGAGATTTAGACCAAGTATGAGGAAGGGCAACACTGCTTATTTAAGAATTTATGCCTTGAAGGCTTTCGGTTCAGTTGGTTGTGGATTGTGGAGTGTTCTTCCCGGCTATGATGGTTGTTCTTGCGTGTTATGAAAGGAAGTGGGTTGTTTTAGACCTAGGTAAGGCTATCAGCCTAGTTCAGTGCGAGCAGAATCGACTTGAAGTGTATGAATGAATTTAAACGAGATTTTGGGCTTCATGCGAGTCAGATGTGTTCATTTTAATATGGCGCTCCGCAGAGGAGAGGTGTTGGAATATCAAATGTTGATTCGTCTTCGTTGATTCATATATATCGTGATAGTGCCGTGTGAGTGGTGACACGGCTTGGTAATTTCTTATGTGTTGAGATTCCACGTAGTGATGGTGTTATGTGAACAGAGCGACTCTTGAGATTCAGGTTATATATCGCACCTCAGTCGTGCTGGAGTTTTGTAGCATATGGCCCTATTAGTCTCCCCAAAATGGTATTATGCACTTAGCGTGCTTGTGACCGATATTCAGTGATTTGTAATAGTGAGCAATTCAGCTCCGTGTATATTTCCTTATGTAAATTTTTTGATGGGATTGGGTGGCACGCCGCCACGGGTATGTTATTTGGATCGGGTTGCACGCCGCAACAGTGTGATGTGAGTAAGGTTCCTATATCTATTTTCTTGTGTTTTACTTCCTATTTTTTGAGGAAAGTGTATATTGTTGCGTGAGTTGAGTAGTCCCTTCTTGAGTCATTTCCTTGTGTGTCATATTCAAAGTATGGCCTATTGGCGCATTGTGGCATCGTGTGGGACTATCGGTCATGTCTGGGGTGATTGGTTGTTTGAACAATTCATACTGAGTGAGACGAGGTCTATGAATCTGGGATCGGTGTGTTAAGATTACGTGAAGCATATTACAGGTCAAATACCAGTGTTTGGTTCATAATGAGATGATGATCTAAGTAAAAAGGAAAGATTTCAATGTTTGGATTAACTCTGCAGTTAGTTAGGAATCTCTACACCTCTCCTCCGTTGTGGTAGTATCGTCAGCATTATAGCAGGATGTATGAATATGTCCTATAAGGTGCATTGAGAGCATCAGATTCATAGAATTTTGGCTATTAAGGTTCAGGGAGCGTCATTGGTGTTAGATATTGTTAATGGGTCATGCAGTGTATGGTGCTGATTCAGCAAAGGTACGCAGTGTGTTCTGGTGCCTCGTGTGGTAGTTGATACGGTGTTCATGTATTAGGACATACTTGGCAGAGGATTTCCAGTGTTGGAATTAAGTTCAGAATTTGCTGTGTGGGTAAAGAAGGTTATCTTCAGAGTTTATCAAGGCTTATGTGTTCAAATGGGCTGTGGAAGCACGGGCAGGTGCACGAGGTGTTGGTCAGAGATTTCAGATGTCTCAAGAGGATCTCTTGGCACGTTCGAGGACGAACGTCTGTTTAAGTGGGGGAGAATGTAACGACCCGACCGATCGTTCTGCGATCGGACCCCGTTCCCCTATATAAGTCTTCCCATAGCGGCTTCTTGTGATTTGTGACTTGCGGGGACTAATGGTTCAGGATTTGGTAGTGCTTTGAGCAGTATAGGAACACTTGGTTCCCTAAGGTTGGCCTATTTGGCCAAGTTTGACTTCGGTCAACATTTTGAGCAAACGACCTCGGAATCGAATTTCGACAGTGTTAGTAGCTCCGTATGATGATTTCGGACTTGAGCGTATGCTCGCAATGAGTTTTCGATAACCCGGGAGCGTTTCGTTGCCCGATATAGAAATAGGGATTTCCTTAAGTTTGAAATTTGGTTTGGAACGTGATTTTATGTTACCGAGGTCCGAATGAAATTCCGAGACCGGTAATAATTCCGTTATATCATTTATGACTTGTCTGCAGAATTTGAAGTCATTCCGAGTAGTATAGGCCGGTTCGGCGCATTGAAATGAATTCCAGAATCTTAAGTTCTTAAGCTTGATTCAATTTTGTTTTGGGGTTGAATTCTGAGTTTCGTTGTTATTTTTCACGTTCCGGAAGTTTGAGAGAGTCCGTATAATGAATACAGACTTGCCGGTGCTTTTGGACAGGGTCCCGAGGGGCTCGGGTGAGTTTCGGACCTCCGGGAGCTAAGTTGGAAAAATCAGATTTTTGCTGTCTGGTTTCCTTCTTCGCAATCGCAGAAGGTGGGTCGCGATCGCGGAGAAGGAATTTGGCTGGGCTGCTGATTGTTCTTCGCGATCGCAGCTTCCTCTTCGAGATCGCGGAAGGTTCGGCCCTTGGCCTTCGCGATCGCATCCCAGTCTTCGCGATCGCGGAAGGCTGGACTTCATGCCTTCGCGATCGCAGCCCCATCCTCGCGATCGCATAATGTCAAGTCAGGGCCGGGCACAGTTGCTCTTCGCGATCGTAGGACCTCTTCATTAAGGCCTTCAAACTCCTAATCTCGTCAGAGGCACGGGAAAGCTGCTCTGCGAATGAAGACTCCATGACACTTTTGTCCTTGCCTGCCTGATTCGAAGACGCCTTCTTGACGGCCAACTCTGCTGTCATAACCCTGACTTGCTGCTCTAAGGTACACTTTTATTCCTCCACTGCCGCCATGTCAGTTGTAAACTCTCATACTGCTCTTTCCAATTATCAACCTCGATATGCAACTCCCTTGCTGCCTGCTCCATTTGAGAAACCCTCTTCATTAACTCTGTGCCTACAAGATTGATCTACAAAAGGGTATACAATTAGATATGGTAAAAATGAATATGAATACATGTGAAGGAGAGAACATTTTACCTTAAAGAAGAATGCACAATCTCATTTACCCAAGTTAGGGAACTGTGGTTGTCACGCTTAGCTTTCCCAGTCGGACCTATCAAAGGGTTCAACCATATGTCAGCCTGACCGACTTTTTGAAGAGGCTGTTCTGGAACCTCTATCATCACCTGCCTCATCTCCCCTCTGCTGGAAGACCCTACTTCTACAACAGAAGGCACGGAAGCAGGGATAGATGAAATAGCCACGGGCAGAGAAGTAGAGACAGAGAAAGCCACGGGAGCAGAAGCAACCACAGGAGTGGGAATAGACACGGGAGAAGAAACAATAATAGGAGCAGTTGAGGGCAATTCTTTAGGAGCAGGAGGAGAAAAAACAGCGAGGGGAGATTCATCGGCTATGGTACCAAAACCTTCACAGAACAGGAGATCAACTGATTCATGAGCAGGAGAGGGAGTTGCATCCTCTAGGGCAGACAATTCAGACTCAGGCACG
>ML243364.1:11646-41359 GCA_005239495.1 Nicotiana undulata
GAGAGGGGGGAGGGGGGGTCAATGACAGGTGCAGACTCATCGTCAGAGACCACCTTCCTCCTACGTGACCTATGGACTAGAGAACCCTCCTCCTCTAAGGTCCTTGACCCACTTGCTTTTATTTTTGAAGAGGAGGAACCATAAATGATCTCCTGAGCCTTTGTCAGCGACAACTTTGAAGCGACAACAAAAATACCACGAAAACCCTACGAAATAAAGGGTATCAGGTAAAACTAAATAGAAGAAAGAAGTAACAAAAACTTCGCTCACCGTGAGTCTTAACCTTCCAGCCAAACCTCCCCGAGAGGTATTTCCACGAACATTCTTCTAAAGGAGCGATTAACAAGAGTTTTCTACCCAATCGCAAAAACCAGAGACATTCTCAACGATTCCCATGATTGCTACAAAGAAAAGAAACAATTACGGTACTGATAAAGTATTAAAAGCAAAGGAAAGGAGTGTGAGAAAAACTGTACTCACGTGCAAGATTCCACTTTTCAGGGAATGGGAGATTTTCTTCACCTACTAAACCAGCAGTAGGGACAACAACATACCGGAGAAACCACCCTCGGTTTTTATTATCATCAGGAAGTACTAACACCCTTTTACTCCTAGCCGCGAGAGTAAACACTCCCTGGCAGAATAGCATTGGGAAATAGAGGTGAATGAGATGATAAAAGGTAAAGGGGACCGAAGCTAAATTGGCCAAGTATCTAAGGAACGCAACAACTCGCCACACGAGAGGACCGACTTGTCCCAGACAAACTTTAAAGAAACGACAAAACTCGATGATAACAGGGTCCATAGGAGGCTTGAATCCTAACGTGAAAGGATAAGTATAAGCGAAAGAATACCCAGCCTTGTAAGAGGTTATTCTTTGATTACTATTGGGAACGACAACAGGAAAATCAGGCATCCAGTAACAGTCCCTATGTACAAGAGATATTAAACCCTCAGTTATCTGGGTAGGGTACATGTCAGCACCGTCATGAGAAGACATGGAAGAAAGCTGTTCTTTTAAGGTCTGACTATCCCTAGCAAAGGAAAAATCTGCAGGTACTATCTCATTGACCCTCGGCTCACGCAGAGGTTCATTGTGTTATCTACCTTTTGAAGAAGATCTAGAAGACCTAGCCGTTGGAAAGGATAAAGAAATGGCAGACCTAGAAGAAGATGGGGGAGTAACATGAGAAGAAGAGGAACCCCTGGAGGGGGTAGAACCTAAACTCCTAAGCCTACCGCCTCTCCCAGCTCCGCGTCGAAGCAGAAGAAGGAGTCAAGTCATCTACGTTAATGACTCTCTTAGATTGCTGGTTTGAAGAAGACATATTTACAAAGACAAATTTTTTTTGCAAATGAAGAATGAAGGTTAGAAGTTTTCCGTGAAAGAAGAAAGGAAAAGGGGTATTTATACTCAAAGGCAACCGTCGAAAAATGGAAAAAACAGTGATGTGAAAGTCATAATTGAAGTTGTCACTTCGGGACTGATGCAGCCGCAAAAAGCGCTAAAAGGCACTGAACAATTGCAGAACCAATTCAGGAACACCACGTGGCACGGACATTAAATAGAAGTGACAAGCGATGCCTACATTCAGAGATGGATGCAATGTTACGAGTGAAACGACGGTAAAATATTCCCGCCATAAATGAGTATCCACTTACCAAGTATTAATCGATAAATAAATGGTAAGTGGGGGGACTATCTGTATTGGTAAAAAAGAGCTTCACACGTGTAATAATTGTGATGATTCAGCAATCTATGTGGAATAATGAAAACATGACAACTGGACGGGACACTATGAAGAGGTACGAAGCAAAGAGGCATGAAATAGCATACCCACGGGGTAATAAGCTACAGAAATACCAACCTGGTTGAGAAGATGAAGAGACATGGGCGGAATGAATCAAGACAGAACAAAGGGAAAATTCGGAGAGCTTCAACTTATGAGTCAAACGTTACATAAAACTTCACGCAACAGTTACGGTTAATCATTGTAACATTTCATTAATGCCATTATTAGTTGTTAATGCTCAATCACTGCAAAAGGTAGACGTTATATTAAGAAATTCCATATATAAGGGAGTAAAATATAACTTGTAGAGGACACTTGAATCAAGAGAGAAATATATTTATTTTACGCATCTTACTGATTCTTATTTGCTAATTTACTTACAGTCATTAGCGTATTTTCTGGTTATCAGAAACCCGTGTTCTTCTTAAAATAGCCTTGGCTAAAGAAACTCATTCTTTGGTTAAACAACTATAATGTAACGACCCAAAAAGCTAACTCAGGTCGTGATGGCGCCCAACGGCGGGGTCAGGCAAGCCAATACTCCATTTCTAAGGTTTTATTCTTATTTTATTGAACATCTCAACATATACCAAGTTTTTTTGAACTTAAAACATTTAACCGAAAGGAATAAATAGCCAATTCTAACCAAAAGCTACCATATATATATATATCTATATCTATATCTATATATATATATATATATATATATATATATATATATATATACAGTTCGTACCCCAAAATAACTACCACGTGTGTGCCAGGAACTAGTGTCACAAGTCCTACGGGCATACTAACAGAATACACAAAGATATAATATACAGTCCCTCTGTCTGAAAGAAGTAGACGGGAAATAAACAAAAGAAAAACTCCAAGGTGCTGCTGTGGATCGTCAGGGGAAACAGTTCACCGTGAAGTCAGGCCTTGAATGTATTACCCTAAAGAACGAGCCCCGGTGTGATAACTAGACGCTCCTACCCATACTCTTGTCACTTGGTACGTACGTAGCCCCCACAAACAACAAGACATAGCATTTAGACCACCTATGGGGACAATTCCCTCTTACAAGGTTAGAAAAGAGACTCACCTCGTTACGAATCTACTCCCCGGACCAAGAACGCGCCCGAAACTCCAAACTTGCCTCTCGAGGACTCGAAACTAATCAATCGATACGAAAATATATTAAATTATATTCAAAATATGAGATTCTCCTACGAATTTGGTCAATTAACCATTCTTGAAGAAATACCAAAATCCGCCCCCGGGCCCCCACGCTCGGATTCCGAAAATTCACGAAGGAAACACTCACCCATAGACTAAGGATCGTTAATATATGATTTTTACTTGAATTCATAGCAAATTAATGGGTAATTCATCAAATCTCCACAAGCCCTAGGCCACTACTCAAATCTTGATTTTTCACTAATTAGTAGTTAATTAAGCTAGAAATTCATATATTGAACTAATACTAAGGTGGAATTCACTTACCTTGCCAATGGATAGGTCGTGGAGTGTTTTTCCACAGCTCCTAAGCTCTCAAATGGTGGAATTTTTAGTTAAAAGATGAAGATTCCCGTTTTAAAACTAACACTGCCCAGCTGCCCCTTGTGTGCGATCGCAGCAGGGGCAGTGCAATCGCAGAAGGCAACTGGCAGGACCCCTGAAGGTCCACTCTGCGACCGCGGAAGGCTAGATGGGCTAGACCTATGCGATCGCAGGGGTAGGGGGATGCGATCGCGGAGAGCAACATCTGGGCCAGGCCACAACTTTACCCAGTGCGGACGCGGACAGACCTGTGCGATCGCACATGTCACTTTCTCACCCTGCCAACTCCTCCTATGCAATCGCATTAGTGCACATGCGATCGCACAAAAGGAAACCAGACAGTGAAAAATCTTATGTTTTGAAATTAGCTCCGAGGGGTCCGAAACTCACCCGAGCCCCTCGGAACCCTGTCCAAAGACACTGGCAAGTCTATATTCATGATATGAACTCGCTCGAATATTCGGAACGTGAAAAACAACAACGAAACTAAGAATTCGACCCCAAAACCAAATGGAATCAAACTTTGAACTTAAAGTTCTAGAATTCGCTCTCAATGCGCCGAACCGACCTATACTACTCGGAATGATACCAAATTTTGCAGGCAAGTCATAAATGACATAACGGAACTACTCCCGATCTCAGAATTGCGTTCGGACCTCGATAACACAAAAACACGTTCCAAACCAAATTTTAAACTTAAGGAAACTCTTATTTCTATATTGGGCGCCGAAACGCTCTCGGGTCATCAAAAACCCATTCCGAACATACGCCCGAGTCTGAAACCATCATAGGAAGCTACTGAAACTATCAGAACTCGATTCTGAGGTCGTTTACTCGAAATGTTGTCCGAAGGCAAACTTGGCCAAAATGGCCAACCTTAAGGAACCCAGTGTTCCTATAGCACTCTGAACACTTCTGAAACCCGAACCACCCGTCCCTGCTGGTCATAAATCATGATAAGCCGCTACATGATGTCTCATTTAGGGGAACGGGGTCCTAATACGCAAAACGACCGGCTGGGTCGTTACACTCTCCCCTTTTAAACAAACGTTCGTCCTCGAACGGGGCTAGAATCGTACCTGAATTGCTGAAATAGATGTGGATATCTGCTCCGCATGTACTCCTCAGACTTCCAAGTCGCATCGTCGACGGGTTGGCCCCTACACTGGACCTTCACGGCAGAAACTCTCTTGGATCTCAACTGGTGGTCCTATCTATCAATAATAGCAACTGGCTCCTCCTCGTAGGCCAAATTCTCATCCAACTAAATAGTGCTGAAGTCAACCACGTGCGAGAAGTCGGCGTTGTATCTCCGGAGCATGGATACGTGAAAGACCGGATGAACTCCTAATAAACTAGGAGGTAAGGCTAACTCATAAGCAACCTCTCCAACTCGCCTCAATACCTCGTAAGGACCTATAAACCGTGGGCTCAGCTTGCCCTTCCTCCTGAATCTCATAATACCCTTCATCGGCGAGACCTTCAACAGAACCTTGTCTTCCTCCATAAATGATACATCACGCACTCTCTGATCCGCGTAACTCTTCTGTCTGGACTGTGCTGTGCAGAGCCTCTCCTGAATCAACTTCACCCTATCCAAAGCATCCCTCACCAGGTCGGTGCCATATAATCTAGCCTCGCCAGGATCAAACCACCCGATAGGAGAACGACATCGCCGACTATACAAAGCCTCAAATGGAGCCATCTTAATGCTGGACTGATAACTATTATTGTAAGCAAACTTGGCCATAGGCAAGAACTGGTCCCACTGCCCTCCGAAGTCAATCACACATGCCCTGAGCATGTCCTCCATTATCTGAACTGTACGTTCTGACTGACCATCAGTCTGAGGGTGAAATGTTGTGCTGAGATCTATCTGTGTGCCTAAACCACTATGCAATGCTCTCCAGAAGTGCGAGGTAAACTGAGGACCTCGGTCTGATATAATGGATACCAGCACATCGTGCAACCGTACTATCTCCCGAATGTAGATCTGGGCCAACCTCTCAGAAGTATAAGTAGTAGCCACTATAATGAAATGCGCCGATTTGGTCAATCTATCCACGATGACCCAAACCGCGTCAACCTTTCGCAAAGTTTGAGGCAACCCAACCACGAAGTCCATAGTGATGCGCTCCCATTTCCACTCAGGAATGGGCATCTGCTGAAGTAGGCCCCCTGGCCTCTGGTGCTCACTCTTAACCTGCTGGCAATTAAAACACTTAGCCACATACTCCACAATCTCCTTCTTAATCCGCCTCCACCAGAAATGTTGCTTCAAATCACGATACATCTTTGTAGCACCAGGATGAACAGAATACCGAGAACTATGTGCCTCCTCTAGAATCCTCCCTCTAAGGCCATCAACATTAGGAACACATACACGACCCTGAAGTCTCAGAACACCATCCTCGCCAATAGTAACCTCCTTGGCCCTGCCCTGAACCACTGTCACCCGTAGCTCTGCTAAACACTGATCATCATACTGTCGATCCTTGATCTCCCCCAACAATGAAGACTGAGCAACCACATGTGAAAGAACTCGATGAGGTTCTGAAAGGTCCAATCTCACCAGGCGATTAGCCAACGACTGAATGTCCAAGGCTAGAGGTCTCTCCCCTGCTGCAATGTAAGCCAAACTACCCATACTCTCTGCCTTCCTGCTCAAAGCATCTGCTACCACGTTTGCCTTAACCGGATGATAAAGAATGGTGATATTGTAATCCTTCAGCATCTCAAGCCACCTGCGCTACCTCAAATTAAGGTCCCTCTGCTTGAACAAGTGTTGCAAGTTGCGGTGGTCTGTATAAACCTCACAGGACACTCCATACAAGTAGTGCCTCCAATTCTTAAGAGCATGAACAATCGCCGCCAACTCCAAATCGTGCACAGGGTAATTCTTCTCATGAACCTTCAGCTAGCGCGAAGCATAAGCAATAACTCTCCCTTCCTACATATGTACACCCCAAGCCAATGCGTGAAGCGTCGCAATACACCGTATACATCCCAGAACAGGAAGGCAATACTAAAACTGGTGCTGAAGTCAATGCCGCCTTGAGCTTATGAAAGCTTGCCTCACACTCGTCAGACCATCGAAACAGGGCATTCTTCTGAGTCAATCTAGTCAATGGAGCTGCAATCGAAGAAAACCCCTCCACAAATCGGCGATAATAGCCTGCTAGCCCCAAAAAGCTCCTGATCTCTGTAGCTGAAGTAGGACGCGGCCAACTCTGAACTGCCTTAATCTTCTGAGGATCCACCTTGATACCCTCTCCGGATATCACATGCCCCAAGAAAGCCACAGAATCTAACCAGAACTCACACTTGGAGAACTTAGCGTACAACTTCTGTTCCCGCAAAGTCTGGAGCACAACTCCCAAATGCTACTCGTGCTCACCCATGCTACCTGAGTAGATCAAGATGTAATAAATGAAGATAATGACAAAAGAATCAATATACGTCCTGAACACCCTAATCATCAAGTCCATGAATGTTGCTGGGGCATTAGTCAAGCCAAAGGACATCACAAGAAACTCATAGTGGCCATATCTCGTACGGAAAGCAGTCTTCGGAACATCTGAAGCCCGAATCTTCAACTGATGATATCCCGATCTCAAATCGATCTTAGAAAACACCTTAGCACCCTGTAACTGGTCAAACAAATCATCAATGCGCGTCAGAGGATACTTGTTCTTAATGGTGACCTTGTTCAACTGACGGTAATCAATACACATCCACATAGATCCATCCTTCTTCTGCACAAACAGGATTGGATCCCCCCACGGCGATACACTCGGTCTGATATACCCCTTAGCCAACAACTCCTCAAGCTACTGCTTCAACTCCTTCAGCTCTTTCGGAGCCATACGGTACAGGGGAATGGAAATAGGCTGAGTTCCTGGAGCTACATCAATACAGAAGTCAATATCACAATCCGCAAGCACGCCCGGAAGATCTGAAGGAAAAACATCGGCAAACCCTCGAACAACTGGCACTGAATCAATCGTTGGAGGCTCGGCGGTGGTGTCCCGCACATAAGCAAGATAGGCTAAACAACCCTTCTCGACCATGTGTTGAGCCTTTAAGAATGAAATAACCCGGCTGGCTGCACTAACTGAAGAACCTATCCATTCCAGCCTAGGCGACTCAGGCATGGCTAAAGTAACTGTCTTGGGATGGCAATCTAGCACGGCATGATAAGGAGATAGCCAATCCATGCCAAGAATAACCTCAAAATTGACCATGACGAGCAATTAAAGGTCCGCTCTGGTCTTAAACCCACAGAAGGTGATCACACAAGACCAATAGATCTGGTCTACCACCACAGAATCGCCCACGGGAGTGGTCACATAAATAGGAGTATCCAGGGACTAACGAGGAACATCCAAGAAATAAGCAAATAAGGCCGACACATATGAATAAGTGGATCCTGGATCAAATAGCACTGATGCCTCTCTACCACATACTGAAATAGTACATGTGATCACAGCGTCTAAGGCCACTGCATCTGCTCGGGCCGGAATAGCATAGAATCTGGCTGGAGCACCTGAAGACTGACCTCCGCTGGACTGAACATGAATTGACTGAGTTCCCCCTGCCTGGCCTCCACCTCTGGGATGACCTCTACCAGCCTGCCCTCCACCCCTGGGTGGACGGGGCGCCGGTGCTGAGTATGTAGGCTGGTAACTCTGTTGAACGGCCTTGCCCCGAAGCCTGGGACAAGTCCTCCTCATATGGCCTGAATCCCCACACTCATAACATCTCACCTGTGGCATGGCCTGCTGCCCTGAAGAAGAACCCTGGATAGCTAGAAGACGATGAGAACCCTCTGGCATGGCATTGAAGTAAGTACTAGAAGACCCCTGATGTCCTGAATACCCACCGGAGTAACCCTAAATGGCTGGTGGGCGGTAAGAACTTTCCGACATGGCGCTGAAATGGGGTCTCACTGGAGCACCACGGGGAGGTGGTGGAAGAGCTGAATATGGAGGCCTGCTAGGCTGGCCTCTGCTGAACTGACCTCTGCCCCTGGCTGGGGCACCTCTTAAATCTCCGGAAAACCTTGCCCTCTTGTCCTGCTAACCCTGCTCTCTGCCCCTTGATCGGTAACCCTCAATCCGACGAGCTATCTCGACCACAAGCTGATATGGAGTCCCCATCTCCACCTCTCGGGCCATGTTGGACCTAATACCTGAATGTAATCCAGCTACAAACCTCCGCACTCTCTCAGCATCCGTAGGGAGTATCACAAGGGCATGACGAGACAACTCGGAATACCTGGACTCGTAGTTTGTGACTGACATCTGTCCCTGCTCCAGCTGCTCAAACTGATACCGCAGCTCTTCCCTCTCGGAGGGTAGAATATACCTATCCAAAAACATCTGAGTGAACTGCTCCCAAGTGACCGGAGGAGAATCTGCTGGCGTGCTGAGAGTATAAGACTGCCACCACCTGCGAGCTCTGCCTTTAAGCTGAAAAGTAGTGAAGTCCACTCCATCGGACTCTAGTATCCTCATATTGTGCAGTCTGTCCCTGCACCTATCAATGAAATCCTGAGCATCCTCACCTCGCTCACCCCCGAAGACTGGAGGGTGCAGTCGAGTCCATCTGTCCTATAACTTCTGCGGATCGCCGTTTGCAGTTGGTCTAAGATTTGGTGTTGCTATAACTGGCTGGACCCCGCCCACGGGCAGTGTACCCAGAGTAGGATGTAATGTTGTTGTCTGACCTGTAGCCTGAGCATTAGGGGTTTGGACTCCCCCTCATGCCTGAGAAGTGGCATGATCTGCTGGAAATAAACCAGCTTGGGACATGGTGTCCATGAATCTCATCATACGGCCCATGACCTCCTAGAAGCCCGACGCCGTCATGAAGTCCACTGGAGCTGGATCTGCTGGAGGCACCTCATCCTGCTCCTCTAAGATGGGGTCCTCTGGTAGAGCTGTAATGACTCTAGGACGCCCTCGTCCCCTACCTCGGGCAGGTGCCCTCCCCCGGCCTCTGCCACGGCCTCTGACAGCGGGGGTAGCGGCATCTATCGGGTCTGGAACACCGGATGCGCGCATCCTCACCATCTGTGAGAGAGTAGAAGAATGAGTTGTGGTAAACCATCGACTGCACGATAGAATATGAACAAGGAAGAGATTTCTTAACACCCCATAGCCTCCCAAAGATAAATACAGACGTCTCCGTACCGATCCGCAGGACTCTACTAGGTTTGCCCGTGACTTGTGAGACCTGCATGAACCTAGAGCTCTGATACCATGTTGTCACGACCCAAAAACCTAACTCAGGTCGTGATGGCGCCCAACGGCGGGGTCAGGCAAGCCAATACTCCATTTCTAAGGTTTTATTCTTACTTTATTGAACATCTCAACATATACCATGTTTTCTTTAACTTAAAACATTTAACCGAAAGGAATAAATAGCCAATTATAACCAAAAGCTACCATATATACATATATATACAGTTCGTACCCCAAAATAACTACCACGTGTGTGCCAGAAACTAGTGTCACAAGTCCTATGGGTATACTAACAGAATACACAAAAATATAATATACAGTCCCTCTGTCTGAAAGAAGTAGACGGGAAATAAACAAAAGAAAAACTCCAAGGTGCTGTTGTGGATCGTCAGGGGAAACAACTCACTGTGAAGTCAGGCATGGAATGTATATACCCTCAAGAACGGGCCCCGGTATGATAACCAGACGCTCCTGCCTAAGAACCTGTACAATTAAGTACAGAAGTGTAGCATGAGAACATAAACATATATGTACCCAGTGAGTATCCCGTCTAATCTCGAAGAAGTAGTGACGAGAGGTAGACGTGATACGTACTAGGGACAGTAACTAAATAGCGTAAACTGAATACGGATAGGCAGGTATAACAATTGAAATAATTACAAGGGCATAAATATCATATATATACTCACAATGATCCTTCCACATAAGATATTACTATCATATAAAGTATTAAGTTTCTCCTTTCAATGAAACAGTTCAATAATAGCAACAAGTTTCCAGTCAATATAATAAGCACATAGTCTGCCGAAACGTACGGCCGAAGCGTAGCATAAATAAATGTGCACTGCCGAGGGTCGAACGACTCGAACCATAGATGCATCTATTACCCCGCTCGCGAATCGATCATGCAACACGGTTTACATAATGATAAGGCTACCCCGCTCATGAATCATACATGTGACACGGGTGCTCATATATATACATAAAATTATCAGAAATCTCAGGCATTTAATAAAGAATATACTTGAGAACAGGGTCTTAAGCGCTGGAAATCAAATCATGGCCTCCTAATATCTTCATGCTAAATTCAAGAACAATAGACAACTTAAATCACATTAGGAACACATGTAAGGCATATAAAGCATGCTCGTAGGTCCTAAAACTACCCGACATAACAGTAATAGCCGCTACGCACAGACTCTCGTCATTTGGTACGTACATAGCCCCCACAAACAACAACACATAGAATTTAGACAACCTATGGGGACAATTCCCTCCTACAGGGTTAGAAAGGAGACTCACCTCGTGACGAATCTACTCCCCGGACCAAGAACGCGCCCGAAACTCCAAACTTGCCTCTCGAGGACTCGAAACTAATCAATCGATACGAAAATTTATTAAATTATATTCAAAATATGAGATTCTCCTACGAATTTGGTCAATTAACCATTCTTGAAGAAATACCAAAATCCGCCCCCGAGCTCGCACGCTCGGATCCTGAAAATTCACAAAGGAAACACTCACCCATAGACTTAGGATCGTTAATATAAGATTTTTACTTGAATTCATAGCAAATTAATGGGTAATTCATCAAATCTCCACAAGCCCTAGGCCACTACTCAAATATTGATTTTTCACTAATTAGTAGTTAATTAAGCTAGAAATTCATGTATTGACTAATACTAAGGTGGAATTCACTTACCTTGCCAATGGATAGGTCGTGGAGTCTTTTTACCAAGCTCCTAAGCTCTCAAATGGTGGAATTTTGAGTTAAAAGATGAAGAATCCCGTTTTAGAACTAACACTGCCCAGCTGCCCCTTGTGTGCGATCGCAGCTGGGGCAGTGCAATCGCAGAAGCCAACTGGCAGGACCCTTGAAGGTCCACTGTGCGACCGCAGAAGGGGGTGTGCGATCGCGGAAGGCTAGCTAGGCTAGACCTATGCGATCGCGGGGGTAGGGGGATGCGATCGCGGAGAGAAACAGCTCGGCCAGGCCATAACTTAACCCAGTGCGGACGCGGACAGACCTGTGCGATCGCACATGTCACTTTCTCACCCCTGCCAACTCCTCCTATGCGATCGCATTAGTGCACCTGCGATCACACAGAAGGAAACCAGACAGTGAAAAATCTGGTGTTTTGAAATTAGCTCCGAGGGGTCCGAAATACACCTGAGCCCCTCAGGACCTCGTCCAAAGGCACTGGAAAGTCTGTATTCATGATACTGACTCGCTCGAATTTTCGGAACATGAAAAACAACAACGAAACTAAGAATTCGACCCCAAAACCAAATTGAATCAAACTTTGAACTTAGAGTTCTAGAATACGCTCGCAATGCGCCGAACCGACCTATACTACTCGGAATGATACCAAATTTTGCAGGCAAGTCATAAATGACATAACGGAACTACTCCAGGTCTCGGAATTCCGTTCGGACCTTGATAACACAAAAACATGTTCCAAACCAAATTTTAAACTTAAGGAAACTCTTATTTCTATATTGGGCGCCGAAACGCTTCCGGGTCATCAAACACCCATTCCAAACATAGGCCCAAGTCCGAAATCATCATACGAAGCTACTGAAACTGTCGAAACTCGATTCCGAGGTCGTTACTCGAAATGTTGACCGAAGTCAAATTTGGCCAAAAGGGCCAACCTTAAGGAACCCAGTGTTCCTACAACACTCTGAACACTTCCGAAACCCGAACCACCCGTCCCCGCTGGTCATAAATCATGATAAGCCGCTACAGGAAGTCTCATTTAGGGGAACGGGGTCCTAATACGCAAAACGATCGGCCGGGTCGTTACATATAAAATATAAAAAGATTATTTTGACATAAATAAAGTAATTATAAGTACATATAGGCTATTATTGCAAAATGTACAATTTTAGCTTTTAAAATGCAAATATAATTATGACAAATATGCTAAAAGTATTTAAGACCTGATATGGATGTAAATGATGAAATTAGATGATAAAATCATTATAAAAATTATTTTTTATGCAATCAATGTTTATTTATATAATAAAATATGGGAATAAATTGATTTAAAAATCTTCTAAAATTGAGAAAAAATTAGAAAAAATACTTGATGATGCTCATGCACTATTTTGAAAGTACATATGTATTTTAAAATATATGAGGGATAAATTAGGTATCAACAACTGCCCCTGTTTAAGGATAAAAGAGTAGTCGGGTAAAGAAATGATGACTGATTTTGACCGAATAGGGTGATTTGAAAGATATAGGCCGCACTCTGGTTTCTGAGCTGCCTACATATCCCTGGTTTTACAGTATTCAGGCCGTGTGTAGTTCTGGATACAGTGGTGGAGTAAGCCAATGGAGTTGGTGTAAAAACGGACAAGATGTTCCAAATGGGATTAATCGGGGTTTGAAATGGTTATGGGTAAATGCGACTGGGTAACAGATGATGGTCAGTTATAATTTAAAGGATACTGACGCTGGATGGAAACTGGAGTGAAGATTGCTCCTATTAGGAGAATAGTGGCATCCTGAGGCTACCTGCAAAGAAACACGACTGCATACAAGTATGTAAGCTTAGACATGATGCAAATTCCCTTTGGACCATGAAGTCTGTCTTATGGACGGCGAGGATGAAGTCCTTAAACCATGATGTCCAGGGCCATGAATTGTGTGGTAAAGGATTCGCAGGCCATGCAATGATGTTCTCGGGCTATGAAGATGGTGCTTCCGAACCATGATGCCTTTGAATGATGTGCAATATTGAGAGATCCTCAGGCCATGGCATGATGTCTTCCGGCTATGAGGATGATGCCTTCAGACAAATTGGCTATATGTCAGCCCATGAGGTGCAGATACAGGATGCTAAAGGTAATAACAAGACAAAGCTTAGTCTTGTTTGGGAGTAGAGCTTAGCCCCGAGAGGAGAGAACAATGAAAATGTGTAGAAATAGAGCAACACTAGTGCAATGGGAGGCAGGGCTTATCCTTATGCGAGAATTGAGACATGGCTTAGTCTCACGCAAAGAGAAGGCAATGCTTAGCCTTATGCAAATAGGAGAGGCAAGGCTTTGCCTCATGCAAGAATTTAGACATGGCTTAGTCTCACGCAAATAGAAGTCAATGCTTAGCCTTATGCAAATAGGAGAGGCAAGGATTTGCCTCATGCAAAGAATTTAGACAATGCTCAGTGTCATGCGAAGAGAAGGAAGTGCTTAGCCTTATGCAAGTGGGAGGCAGGGCTTAGCCTCATGCAAGAATTGAGACAAGGCTTAGTCTCATGCAAACAGAAGGCAATGCTTAGACTTATGCAAGTGGGAGGCAGGGTTTAGCCTCCTGCATGAATTGAGATAGGGCTTAGTCTCATGCGAAGAGAAGGCAATGCTTAGCCTTATGCAAGTAGGAGGCTGGGCTTAGCCTCATGTAATAATTGAGACATGACCTAGTCTCACGCGGAGAGAAGGCAATGCTTAGCCTTATGCAAGTGGGAGGCAGGGATTAGCCTCATGCAAGAATTGAGACAGGGCTTAGTCTCATGCAAAGAGAAGGCAATGCTTATCCTTATTCAAGTAGGAGGCAGGTCTTAGCCTCATGAAATAATTGAGATAGGGCTTAGTCTCATGCGAAGAGAAGGCAGTGCTTTGCCTTATGCAAGTGGGAGGTAAGGCTTAGCCTTATGCAAATGGGAGAGTAAGAGTGAAGTATTCTTAGCTAGCAATGTGTTTTACGTATAGCAATTCTGTTGTTGTGACGAACCTTATGGTGATGACCTATACCTGCATCCAAAGAATAATTTGTTAGTTTTGCGGGGGAGGTTGGTTCGTGCCTTTGTCTGCTTGCTCGGCTCGATTCTGCCCGAGGATCCTGTTCAAGTCACCATGGGTAGCACTTTGGCTAAAAAGTGAAGTTTCTTTTCAAAAGTATGCGTGTATAGTTTTCAAAGACATGCAAATTAGAAATCAATAAGATGAACCGGTAACAGTGACATAATTAGAGACAATGCGACTTTCTTGCCGCAGTTAACTAAATAACCTTCTTGCTATTCATAGTGCTGCTGGTTGAACCTGGTTCGGAATTTTGAGGGTCTTCCTCAAAATTCTGCCCCAGTTTATGATTGTTGAGAAAATGGAGATTTTTATGGAATTGTGACTGAACCCACAGGGCTGCCTACGTATCCCCTCTTAAATGGGAATCAGGTTAAGCGTAGTTCAATTATATCATATGAAGAAACATAAATAGTTTAAACATAGTATATTTTGAATGCATCTGATTTGATAGGCTTTGGCCAAATTTCTCCATCCATTTCTGCGAGTATGAGTGCTCCTCCTATTAATATTCTGTGAACCATGTAAGGATTTTTCCAGTAGGGTGAGAACTTCCCTTTGGCTTCATCTTGATGTGGAAAGATCCATTTTAACACCAGTTGCCCCGGTGTGAACTATCTTGGTTTGACCCTTTTGTTGGAAGCTCTGGACATTCTATTCTGATAAAGCTGACCATGACACACTGCATTCATCCTTTTTCCATCTATGAGGGATAGTTGCTCATAGCGTCTCCTTACCCATTCCTCGTCACTAAGTTTGGTTTCCTGTATGATCCTCAGAGAAGGAATTTCTACCTCGGCAGGGATGACAACTTCAATACCATAAACCAACAAATAGGGAGTTGCCCCGGTTGATGTACGGAATGTGGTACGGTATCCTAGTAAGGCAAATGGTAGTTTCTCGTGCCATTGCTTGTGATTTTCTACCATTTTCCTTAGTATCTTCTTGATGTTCTTGTTGGCAGCCTCAACGGCTCCGTTCATTTGAGGCTTGTATGCTTTGGAATTCTTGTGCTTGATTTTAAAAGTTTCACACATGGATTTCATCAGATCATTGTTGAGATTGGCGGCATTGTTAGTGATGATGGACTCTGAAACCCCAAATCGACAAACAATACGATCTCTGACAAAATCTGTGATGACTTTCTTGGTTACAACTTTGTAGGACGCAACTTCAACCCATTTAGTGAAGTAATCGATGGCCACTAAAATGAACATGCGTATGTTCGAAGCAGTGGGTCCGATTGGACCGATGATATCCATTCCCCAAGCAGCAAAAGGCCAAGGTGCACTTGTTGCTTTGAGTTCGTTTGGTGGCACCCGTATCATGTTTGTATGTATCTGGAATTGGTGGCATTTCTGGACATAACGTGTAACTACCCGGTCGGTCGTTCCGTAGAATCTACATTATAATTAATGTTTTTGCCTTGTCATAGGTTGGTTATACTGTTTATGAGGTGTTAGAGTCGGTTGGCTCGGGTTCAGAATGGTTGTAGTGAGAATTGAGACACTTAGTCTCTAAAAATAGCTTTATAGTTGGAAAAGTCAACTAGGAGTTGACTTATTGGTAAACGACCTCAGAATGCGGATTTTACGGCTCGGATAGCTTCGTTAGGTGATTTGGGACATATGAGTGTGTTCAGAATATTTTTATGATGTCCGCTGTAGAATTAGGCTTGAATTGGCGAAAGTTAGTTTTTGGTGATTTCTGGTCGGCAACGGAAAATAGGCTATCGGGGTTGGAATGGAATTCCGATAGTTGGAACAAGTTCCTAATGTCATTTTGGATATGTGTGCAAAATTTCAGGTCAATCGGATGTGTTTTGGATGGTTTCGGCATCGTTGGTGGAATTTAGAAATTTCAAAGTCCATAGGCTTGAATTTGATGTGATTTTGGGTGTTCCGAGAGTGCAACTAAGTTTTAATGATCATTTATGATGTGTTGGTATATTTGGTTGGGGTCCCGAGGGGCTCGGGATTTATTTCGGATGGTTTATGGGAAATTTGGGACTTGGAATGTGCAACTTCAGCTGCTGGTTTTCATTTTTCTGGTGTGACCGCACCTGCGGATGGGGGATCGCAGGTGCGGGCCCGCAAAGCAGACAGGACTCCGCAGATGCAGAAGTTGGCTGGGTCAGTGTAAGGCCGCAGATGCGGACCTGGGACCGCACCCGCAGAGTCGCAGGTGCGGAAATGGCGTCGCAAATGCGTAGATTGGACTTTAAGTGATCTTTCGCATGTGCGCACCTGGGACCGCAGGTGCGAGATTTTGGCCGCAGGTGCGAAAATCCCTGGGCGAAAAGTATAAAAAGGAGACTTAACGATTTTTAGTCTTCTTTTCACCATTGTTGTGCGGGTTTCGAGCTTTTTGAGGGTTTTTGAAGAGGGAAACGTTTGCGCATCATTGAGGTAAGCTTTTTGGACTTATTAACTCGATTATATGAGATTAAGGACAAAATTAACAGTGTTTAATTAGAGAAAAAGGGGGAAACTAGGGCTTGAGTTTAAGAGACCTTTTAGGGGTGATTTGAGAGGTCATTTGGACTTCGATTTCATAGTTCTTTATATGTACGGACTCGTGAGGTGATAAGGATCGTTTTGGTATAAAGTTTGTTGTGTTCCGAGACGTGGTCCTGGGGGTCGGGTTTGTTGTCTCTTATATAGTAAGCTTAAGGTGGTTGGTTTGTGGTGAAACTAGCAACACATCATTACTTCACCAGATCTAAAGGAAAGGTACCGATGGCTAATAATGATGAAATCGAGTTGGTCAGTGATGACCCCCATGGTCAGTCAGTTGAGCAAGAGTCGGAGGAAGTAAGAAGATTGAAACAACAACTGTCTGATGTGTATTAGGCTTGGGTCTCCGGTCAGCCTCCGCCTCAGGGTTCCTTAGAAGGAACTTCCACCGTACCCCTGGCTACTCAACCACCGCTCCGTGCAACGAGCGATCACATTCTACCACCAGGGTATGTGCCAAACTACAGCTTCCATGTCGCCCATGTTACCTCTAATGTGCGACCTCCAGCCGCACCGGTCAGGAACACCCCTCTTACTGTGTCTGGCGCGCCGGTATATACAATCCCGCCACCACTTCCTGTGACGAGGCCAAAAAACGATCCACCATCTCATGCTTATGATGGACAATACTACTCTCCAAATATGGCTTTCAGGGTCTCGGCTCCATATAACCAGACTCCTCAATACGAGTCACCAGTGGAAAATGAAAATCCTGCGAAGATAGTTGAGCTAGATGAGATGGCCAGGAAAATGAAAAGTCTTGAACAGAACATAAAGAACATACAAGGACTAGGTGGTCACAAAAGTGTAGCTTTCAGTGATCTATGCATGTTCCCTCACATCCATTTTCCACCAGGGTTCAAGACCCCAAAATTTGAGAAGTATGATGGACACGGCGACCCTGTCGCCCACTTGAAAAGGTACTGCAACCAGCTGAGGGGTGCAGGTGGAAAAGAAGAATTGTTGATGGCTTATTTTGGGGAAAGTCTTGTGGGGGTAGCTTCCGAATGGTTCATTGAACAAGATATCTCTCACTGGCATGTCTAGGACGACATGGCCCAAGCCTTCGTCAAACAATTCCAGTACAACATAGATATCACACCAGATCGCAATTCCCTGTCCAATATGAAGAAAAAACCAACTGAAAGCTTTAGGAAGTATGCAATCAAGTGGAGGGAGCAAACGGCTAGGGTCAAGCCACCCATGGATAACCATGAGTTGATCATTGTTTTTCTGGAGGCTCAAGAGCCTAATTATTTTCAGAACATGATGTCCGCGATGGGTAGACCTTTTGCAGAAGCAATAAAAATAGGGGAGATGGTCGAAAATGGTCTCAAGACTGGCAAAATTGTAAGTCAAGCTGCTCTCAAGGCCACTACCCAAGATATCCAAAATCGGTCGGGAAGTTTCGCAAATAAAAAGAAGAGAGATGAGGGGTCCATGATGACTTCAGGATCCAGGGAAGTTCAAAGGGGCGCACCATACCCTTATGTGCAAGTTCAACAGGGGCAATCCAGCTACCCTCAACACTATTATCCTCCGCCAATTCCTCAATACTCTGTGGGGTTACCACAATATACAATGTTCAATGCTCAGTCTTATGCTCGGCCTCCCAATCAGCAAGTACGGGCACCATCTCCAAGGATCCCGCGACCTCAGCAACAAAATTTTCGGGCACCCTACAATGCTCATCCTAGGCAGGATCTTGGTCGGGATCGGAGGCCGGCGGAAAAAATCACTCCAATGGCTGAATCATACTCTAGTTTATTCCAGAAGCTGAAACAAATATGAGTGATTGGACCCATCGCTCCCAACCATATGCATCCTGATTCACATGTATTTCAAGCAAATGCTAGATGTGAATATCATTCAGGGGCCCCGGGGCATAGCACCGATGACTGTTGGACTCTGAAAAGAGCCATAGAAAGACTAATTGCTGAAAAACTGATTGTGGTGACAAATGACGAGGACCCTCCTAATGTGACCAACAACCCTTTGCCAGTACATAATGATGTTCACTTTGTGGGAATGATTGGCCGAGATCAAGAATACAAGCCGCCTGGTCGAGTAGAAATGACAGCAGGAGCAATTCCAAAAGGAACATGTCTAAAAGTAAGTCCAAGCCGAGATGTGCCATTGGTTGTGAAAGGCGCCCAGAGCTCGGAGAAGGCAACTTCTTTTGTTCCAAAAATCTCGAGGTTGGAAGTTCGCCCCAATGTTCAAAGCCCAAAGTTATATGTCCTTGGAGGCCACCCAATCACAAGGCAGAACCAGGGCGGTACGAAGGGTATAACCGAGCCGATCATAATCAAGCCTGCCGTGCAACCCCCTGTGACAAACACGAAGACCATTCCTTGGAACTACAACAAAACTGTGATGACTTACAAAGGCAAGGAAATCATATAATAAGTGGGGGAAACTGGAGGTTTGACTCGATCGGGGAGGTGTTACTCTCCAAAAGAGTTGAGGAAGGCCAAGCAAATCAGAGAAGGCCAACTGCCAATAAAGAAACCAGTCACTGAAGAAGAGGCGGAAGAGTTTTTGAAAAAGATGAAAGTTTAGGATTACTCAATCATTGACCAGCTGAGAAAGACTCCTGCCCAAATTTCTCTACTATCTCTGCTCATGCATTCAAAAGAGCATGCTCGTGTGCTAATCAAGATCCTAAACAGGCACATGTCTCAGAAAATACCTTAGTGAATCAGTTAGAGAAGATGGCCAACAGATTTTTTGAGGTTAACAGAATCACCTTTACTGATGATGAACTCCCCGAAGAAGGAGCCGGGCACAACAGGGCTTTACACTTGACTGTTAAATGTGAGGGGCACTACGTAAAGCGAGTCATGGTTGATAGAGGATCGAGCGTAGATGTGTGCCCTCTCTCCACCTTGCAAAGCATGAAGATCAATACAGACAGAATCCGATCCAACAAAGTCTGCATCCGGGATTTTGATGGCTCAGCGAGAGATACCATTGGGGATATCAACCTCACCATGACGATTGGGCCGATTGACTTTGAAATTGTCTTCCAGGTAGTGGACATGGACACTTCTTATAACTTTCTTCTTGGAAGGCCATGGATCCACACGGTCAGAGCTGTGTCGTCCACCTTGCATCAGATGCTCAAGTTCGAACATGACAGGCAAGAAATTATTGTTCACGGGGAAGACGAGTCGTCCATTTATAAAGACCCGTTAATCCCCTGTATTGAAGCCAAGGAAGGGAGTGAGTCCATTGTCTATCAGGCTTTTGAAGTGGTTTCTGTGGACCATGTTGAGGAAGGAAAGCCCATTATACATCCTCGTCTTCCCGCCACATCTGTAATGGTGGATGCACTTATGATGAGACAAGGTTATGAGCCAGGAAAAGGCTTGGGGGGATCGTTACAAGGTTTTAGAGCTCATTTCTCCGTTCAGTAACCAGGTTACTTTTTGTTTAGGCTTCAGGCCAACACAAGCAGACGAAGACAAAGCCAAGCACCGCAAAAATCATGGATGGGTCCTGCAACAACCTATCCCTACTTTTGTCAAGCCACAACTCCAAGAAGGTCAAAGTTCCTCGGCGCAGGTAAACATTGATGAAATTTGCCACGGCCTCGGTCAGATGTTTTCTTAAGTGAATATGATCTAGGCTGGTGAAGGCACTAGTCATGTCGATATGCAACTAATTGGCCCAGACACCATGCTTAACAACTGGGAAGCAACTCCTCTCCCCACAAGGAAGGAGTCTTGGTAGTTTGCTTTTGCAGCTTCTTTTTTGTATTTTGGGTTACTTTCAGGGTTGTAATCCAAATATCTCAGTATGATTGTTTTGTTTTGATGTTAACCATCCTATCCTTTCGAATTCAATGAAAAGAAGTTCAGTTTCATATTAAGTTTTGTATCTTTTCCTTTTCCTAATTCCTGTCATTTTGGTTTCCATTTCAGTTTTGTTAATGTCGGCTTTAATAACATGACATGCATGCGGAATTCACACGCAGATCTTAAAAAGCTGTCTAATTTCGAAATAATGCATCAAAAGGTTGAATATGATGAAGATGGGGCTGTTGAGGAAATAAAAAGAGAGCTGGAACAATTTGAAAACAAGCCTAAACCCAACCTCAATGAAACTGAGTCCATTAATATTGGAAGTCATGAAGATGTTAGAGAAAAAAAGATAAGCATTCACACTGAACAAAAAACAAGAGATGCCTTGATTCAACTTTTATTTGAATACAGAGACGTGTTTTCTTGGTCCTATGATGATATGCCGGGTTTAAGTGCTGATCTGGTGGTTCATAAGCTTCCCACGTATCCTGATTTTCCACCAGTTCAACAAAAGCAACGAAAATTTAAAACGGACATGAGTGATAAAATCAAAGAGGAAATAATGAAACAGTTGAGCGCCAATATGGTCAGAGCTGTACGATACACAACCTGGGTGGCAAATGTTGTGCCTGTGCCAAAGAAGGATGGAAAAACTAGAGTCTGTGTTGACTACAGAGACCTGAACAAAGTAAGTCCAAAGGATAATTTTCTTTGACAAACATCCACATTCTTGTAGATAATTGCGCAAAGCATGAGATACAGTCGTTCATGGATTGCTATGCTGGGTACCACCAGATTCTAATGGATGAGGATGATGTAGAAAAGATCGCTTTCACCACTCCATGGGGTACTTATTGTTACAGGGTTATGCCATTCGGTTTGAAAAATGCAGGGGCAACTTACATGAGGGCCATGACCACCATTTTGCACGACATGATGCACAAAGAGATCGAAGTATATGTCGATGATGTCATCATAAAATCAAAGACACAGGCTGATCACGTGCGCGATTTGAAAAAGTGCTTCGAACAGCTTCGAAGGTATGACCTTAAGCTTAATCCATCCAAGTGTGCATTTGGGGTTCCATTTGGGAAAATCCTTGGTTTTATAGTCAGCCGTAGAGGCATCGAATTGGATCCATCTAAGATAAAGTCCATTCGTGATTTGTCACCCTCGAAGAACAAAAAGGAAGTTATGAGTTTGCTTGGGAGGCTGAACTACATCAGTAGGTTCATTGCTCACCTCACAACCACGTGCGAGCCCATCTTTAAGTTGCTGAAAAAGGATGTTGGTATCAAGTGGACAGACGATTTCCAAAGAGCTTTTGACAGGATCAAAGAATATCTGTCGAAACCCTCTGTGTTGGTCCCACCTAAACCTGGTAGGACGTTGTTTTTATATCTATCGGTGATGGAAAATTCCTTTGGATGCATTCTGGGGCAACATGATGCAACAGGCAAAAAGGAAGAAGCCATCTATTATTTGAGCAAGAAGTTCACCAATTATGAGGTTAAGTACATCCTTTTAGAGAGGACATGTTGTGCCTTGACTTGGGTCGCTCAGAAGCTGAGGCATTATCTATTGGCCTACACTACTTACCTCATATCCATAATGGATCATTTGAAGTACATCTTCCAAAAGCCAATGCCCACTGGCAGGCTCGCGAAATGGCAAATTCTGCTCACAAAGTTCGACATCGTCTATGTCACTCGCACCGCGATGAAAGCACGGGCTTTGGCAAATCATTTGGCAAAGAATCCAGTCGATGATGAGTACAATCCACTTAGCACATACTTCCCAGACGAAGAGGTCAACTCAATAAAGGAAGTAGCTCTGGATGACAACCATATATGGAAAATGTATTTTGATGGGGCTGTCAATATCAAATGAGTTGGGATCGGGGAAATCCTTATCTCACCTATTGGACAACATTACCCTGCAACGGCCCGACTTCGATTCTTCTGTACCAATAATACGTCAGAATACCAAGCTTGTATCATGAGTCTAAAAATGGCCCTCGATCTGGATGTGCATGAACTTTTGGTTATGGGAGATTCCGACTTGCTTATCTGGCAAGCCCAAGGCGAATGAGAGACTCGAGACATCAAGCTTATTCCATACAGGCAATGTGTACAGGACTTGAGCAAAAGATTCAAATCCATCGAGTTCAGGTACATTCCCAGGTTTCATAACGAGCTAGCTGATGCCTTGGCTACTTTAGCCTCGATGCTCCCTTATCCAGGCAACACTCATATTGATCCATTAGAAATCCAAGTTCGGAATCAACACGGTTACTGCAAACTATTGAGACAGAACCAGATGGTGAACCATGCTATCATGACATAAAACGATTCCTGAAATCAAGGGAATACCCAGAGCATGCCAAGGGAGATAAAAAAAGAACTATAAGGCAGCTTGCCAACGGTTTCTTCCTGAATGGGGAAATCTTGTACAAAAGGACCCTAGATTTGAACTTGTTGAGGTGCATAGATGCCACAGAAGCTGAGCGGATCATGAGTGAAGTGCATTCAGGGGTATGCGGACCTCACATGAATGGATATGTTCTAGCGAAGAAGATTCTGCGAGCAAGGTATTATTGGCTTACTATGGAGCGAGATTGCTTCAGTTTTGTTCGCAAGTGTCACCAATGCCAGATTCATGGTGACCTGATTCACTCGCCACCTTCGGAGTTTCATCCCATGTCCTCCCCTTGGCCTTTCGTTGCTTGAGGAATGGATGTTATTGGGCCAATCGAGCCAAAGGCTTCAAATGGGCATAGATTCATTTTGGTTGCAATTGATTACTTTACCAAGTGGGTGGAGGCCGTCACTTTCAAAGCAGTCACCAAGAAAGCAGTGGTAGACTTCGTTCATTCCAACATCATCTGTCGCTTTGGTATCCCAAAGACCATTATCACTGACAATGCAGCCAATCTAAATAGTCATTTGATGAAAGAGGTATGCAAGCAATTTAAAATTATGCATCGCCATTCTACCCCTTACCGGCCAAAAGCCAATGGAGCCGTTGAAGCGGCGAACAAGAACATCAAGAAGATTCTTAGGAAGATGATCCAAGGTTCCAGACAATGGCATGAAAAGTTGCCTTTTGCTCTTTTGGGATACCACATGACTACTCGCTCATCTATAGGTGCAACTCCCTATCTGCTGGTATAAGGAACGGAAGTTGTAATACCGGATGAAGTTGAAATTCCCTCTCTTCGGATCATTGCAGAGTCGTAGATTGAAGATACAGAATGGGTAAAGACCCGATTAGAACAACTAATGTTGATTGATGAAAAACGGCTAGCAGTAGTGTGCTTTGGACAATTATACCAGCAAAGAATGGCACGCGCTTACAACAAGAAAGTGCGTCCAAGGCACTTCGAGGTAGGCCAACTTGTCCTGAAACGCATTCTTCCCCACCAAGTAGAAGCTAAAGGAAAGTTCGCCCCAAACTGGCAAGGACCCTACATCATCAAGAAAGTGTTACCAAAAGGGGCCTTACACTTGGTAGATGAAGAAGGACGGGTACCAGACATGACTATTAATGCATATGCAGTCAAAAGATATTATGTCTGATATATACCCATGATGGAACTTTCACAAATGATTTTCTCAGATTGAGATGACGAAGGCTATCATTGTTCACCATTCAAAATAGGTGTCACCCTTTTGTTAACATTTTGAGCCTTGTTTTGTCTTCTTTGTTTTCCACCTTTTGGAACCTGTGCACTTGTAAATAAAAAAAGAACCAAACAACAAATCTTCTGAGTCATTGAACTACGTCTGACATGATTCCGAAAGGATACGTAGGCAAACTTACCCTGGGTTCGGTCCCATCACAACAAAAAATCCATATTCCCAATACTCCAAAACTAGGGCAGAAGTTTGTTTTATTTTATGGGTTTTCCATAGAAACGACCCCAAATGTTGTGATTCAGTTCAAGGTTCTTTTCGCCTTTTCCATGTTAAGAACTTCCGATCGTTCTTTGATAATATTTGAAGTCCCCATGCCAGGGTCATTGGGCAACCTTCCGCATGTCGTATTTCAGTTAAAAAAAAAAAAGAACAAATGAGAGAGTCTTATCGGTGAAAACCCGTATGGGCACTGTAAGGCGATATTGAGCAGAGAAATGAGAGAGTCTTATTGGTGAAAACCCATATGGGCACCATAAGACGATGGTGAGTAGAGAAATGAGAGAGGTCAGTTAGCGAAAACCCGCAAAGGGCGCTACTAGACGAATGAGAGTCTTCGTGCTCAGGCTTGAGCACAACCAAGACAGTTCCAAGATGAACATTGGCGATAGATTTTGAGAATTAGACAGCTCAGACGGATCAGGCGTCCAGTCCAAAATGCATGTCATGATTCATTGAAGTCTGCACATACTTCCAGATAAGTCTCCATATTCCTTTCCCCGAAAGGGACATCTTTTGTTTAAGCACAGTTCTTTTTCACCTTCAATTATTCTTCTATTTCTACCCAAAAAATTTCTTTGAGTCTTTTTCGGTCTAATCTTTCGTCAAAAGCGAAGCAACGAAATGGCTGCAAAACTGGGTACGGTTTCCCCGTATTATCGAGCACAATTTGGGGCATATCTGGCATTGATGAAGGCGTGATCCATCTGTGATCTCATTTGATAAGGCAAACAAGGTGTCTCAAAGAAACTGAAAAGGTTGCCTAAGCAGGACTTGCCTCATGAGAAAAGTTGATAAGCACTACGGACACAAACTGATACTGGGTGCAAGACAACTGAGTTTGATTTTAAAGAAAAATTGCATTGCCTCAGAGACAAAGGTAGCAATTACAGGGACGTCTGGGTATGAAACAGTTGGGGGGCAACATTGGAAAACCAAGGTCTCCAGAAAATGATACAGAGCAGCCGAGCATCTCGGTACCACACTGATAGAATTGGTTCTTCAATAGCCGAGTGGCCGTGAAGCCAAACCACAATGGGGCATCAAGGCCACAAACCAACCACCACTTTGAAAACTCACAAATTTTTCTTTGTTTGAAAGCAGGAACAACATAGTGCAGAATGGAAATTCTCAAAGGACGAATGTCACCAAACGTAAGCTCCTTAAAATCTCCATTTTTCTTTTCAGCATGCATCACTACTGTCCATATCTCCAATTTTCGTAGCTTAACCCAGGTAGAACCATTTCACCTAGGGGGATCCAAATCATAGTTTCGGGTAGAAGTACTCTTCGCTCAGGCCATTTTCCGTAGCTTAACTCAGGTAGAACCGTTTCGCATAAAGGGATCCAACTCATAGTTCCGGGTAAAAGTACTCTTCACTCAAGCCGTTTTACATGGCTTAACTCACGTAGAAACCTTTTCGCCTAGAGGGATTCAACACTTTATCAGTAATACAGGGTGCCATACCCTGGTTATACTCATTTCAGTAGTATAGGGTACCAACCCCTGGTTACATATTCTTCCTAGTAATACAGGGTACCAACCCCTGGTTACATTTTCTTCCAGTAACACAGGGTACCAACCCCTGGTTACATTCCTTCAGTGATAAAGGGTACCAACCCCTGGTTACATTTTCTTCCAGTAACACAGGGTACCAACCCCTGGTTACATTCCTTCAGTGATAAAGGGTACCAACCCCTGGTTACATTTTCTTCTAGTAACACAGGGTACCAACCCCTGGTTACATTCTTTCCTAGTGATACAGGGTGCCAACCCCTGGTTACTTTCCCTTTCAGTAATACAAGGTACCAACCCCTGATTATATTTTCTTCCTAGTAATACAGGGTACCACCCCCTGGTTACATTCTTCTCCAGTAATACAGGGTACCAACCCCTGGTTACATTCTTCTCCAGTAATACATGGTGCCAACCCCTGGTTACATTTCCTTCCAGTAATACGGGGTACCAACCCCTAGTTACATTCTTCTCTAGTAATACATGGTGCCAACCCTTGGTTACATTTCCTTTCATTAATACGGGGTACCAACCCCTGGTTACATTCTTCTCCAATAATACAGGGTACCAACCTCTCGTTACATTTTCTTCCTAGTAATACAGGGCACCAACCCCTGGTTACATTTCCTTTCAGTAATACAGGGTGCCAACCCCCGGTTACATTCTTCTCTAGTAATACAGGGTACCAACCCCTGGTTACATTTTCTTCCTAATAATACAGGGTACCAACCCCTGGTTACATTTCCTTTCAGTAATACAGGGTGCCAACCCCTGGTTACACTCTTTTCAGTAATACAGGGTACCAACCCCTGGCTACCTATCCTCTTGGTAACGTAGGGTACACAATCCCTCGTTACAAAATTTTATCTCTTTTAGCTAGTTTATTCTACTGTTTCTGTGTGTCTTCCAATAAATTAGATAGTTTACAGCTTTCTTTAATAACTCACAAAATTTTCCTAGTCCAAGCTGGGGCAGAAAATATTTGTTCGTTTGTTCGTCTTTGATGGATTTTCAGGCCCCGCCGTAGAGCACAAGTGACGGTTAAAGCTTGCGGTTTCAGTTTCTCACAGAAGAAAGAAGTCTTTCGATCACAAGATAGTTGGAGTTAGCATTGATAATGTGTCAACAATCCAGCTTCTCAAATTTCATTTTCCCAAATTCTGATCGGGAAATCAAGCAATCAAGAATGAGCCACAGTCTTTTCTACAAAGAGTATCAAGATCCAATCCAAGGTCAACACAAGCGAGCAGGTCAAGAATCAAGATTTGACTCCAGAAGGCACATAGATAGGAATTTTGTAACTCTTAGCTTGAAACAATATGTAGTTCTCTTTTTCTTTTGATGTAAGCAGCAAGTAACAGTAACAGCAACAACAACAACAACAACAGTCTTAACTCCAGTGTTCGGTAGTCCCAGCTACCAAATTTTCCCAGAATTACACTGACCTGATTCCTTTATAGCCAAGGATATGTAGGCAACCTAGGAAGCAAGGTTCGGTCACCCTTTTAAAAAAAATGCTTCATTGTAGTGATGTGTGAGCAAAAAATTAGTCATGGCATTCACCATCTTTGCACGAAAACTCTTCATGTTCTCGAGCAAAGAGGGGCAGCTGTAAATGCCTAACTTTTGTTTTTTCTTTTGCATTATACTTTTGAATTATTATTTTGTGTGTTTGTAGATTTTTAGAATTAGTTTTTTTAGTTTAATTAGTTTAAGGGGGGGTTAAGGGACTGGGCTTTTCATTTTAAAGAAGAAATTGGCCCAAAAATGGACCAAAATCGGCGGCCCAAAGCATCTGACCCGCCCAGCTCAAGACCCCAACCAGACGTGCCAAAACGACGTCGTTTAGGTTAAGTGGCTGAGATTTAATCTTAGCCACACATCTTGACTTGATCCAACAACCCTAATTCATTCTCCAACCCATGTATTTAAGCCCTCTAATACCCAAATTTTTGCCCCATTTCCCCTCTACTTATCCTCTTCTCCCTCTCTCTTCACTCTCTCTTCTCCCTCTCCCTATCTCTGCCGCCCACACCCTCCACGGCGGCGGCGCGGCCGGAAATCGCCACCGCCGGCGGCCGGTGTCCAAACCACGCCCAAATTACACCATTCTCTTCCTCTTTTCACCCTCTTTCTATATCCACAACCCAAATTAACCGAATCACCACCACAAATCAACAAAATCAAACCCTAGTTGCGCCGCCACCACTGCCGCCGCCGCCCGTCGTCCAAAATACACCAAAATGGCATCACTGGCCTCCTGTCACTCTCCTCTTCTCCGTTCCATGCCCCAAAACCTTCAAACCCCCTCCAAAATCCGGCCAATATTCGGCCGAATTCTGGCCAACCACCCTCTTCCGCTATGAGCCTTTTTTCTAACATAAATGCGACCTCACAACCTCTCTTTCTCTTTGACAAAATGTCGGACTCGGCTTATTAGCCAGAGTTTGTGTTATTCGGCGTTTGTCGTCGAGAAAGAGAGGCGTGAAGGTCGATTCGCCATCGAGTTATTTGTACTACTGTTTTGAAGCCCGGGCGTTTAGGTAAAATCCTAATCCCTTGTTCATCCGTTTTAGTTTATTCTTTATTGACTGATTTTTAGATTTTTAGTTTAGTTTAAGTTCTATTTTTTCTTAATTAGTGATTAGTCGTCTTATGTTGATTCTTTTTTAAATTCTGTTGTTTGTTTATTTGTATTGTTTATTCGTATTGTTTGTTTATTCGTGTTGAAATTCTGTGATTAGTCGTCTTATGTTTGGTTGTTGTTTTTTATAACTTATGTTCTTTCTCTATTTGTGTTTAGGTTTAGTTTTACTTCAAGTTTTCAATTAATTGTTAATCCGTGATTGTTAGTTCGTGTTAGCTTCATTGACAATCATCGATGATTAGTCGTTATTGTATACTTTTCGAATAACGTATTAGTTAGTCGTTTGCTCAGTCATTATGTTTTGTTTAGTAAATCATTTTTGTTAATCACTTGTCAAATCCGATTAACTATTTGTAATTGGCGAAGCTCACTGATTTTCTGGTTTCGCGATTAATTTTGGTGTTTTGTCCTATTTTGAAATCTGTTAAGTGATCGTTAGTTCATTTTCTCATTTTTGATTTTGTCTTTCAGTCAACTTGATAGTTGTTTCATTATCAACATGTATCCTGCATTGCCTTGGTTGTTAAGTTCCAATTTCATGTTCATTATCTCTAGTTTTGTCTATGGCCTTAACTACATGTTTGTTTGTTTGTAGTCATTAGTTTCTTTGTTAGTTTAACGGTTTGAGTCTAGTTATCTGATTTTGCACCTTCTAGTTTGAAACAATAGTTTAGTTTGATATTAGTTTGTGAGGGTAGTAGAAGGTACTTGAGTGTAGGACATTTGTTTGGTTGCTTTTACTGTTCAAGGACTGTTTTGGAGTATAATACTCCAAAATTCTGTCCACATTTGGTGAGAACAACTGTTCATTGGACAAAAATCTGGTTTTGGACAAATTTTTGGTCAAAAAATCTATTCATTTTGGACAGATTTTTGGCCAAACAAAATCTGTCCCAAGGTCCTCCCCCCCCCCCCCCCCCCCCCC
>ML243364.1:46079-71860 GCA_005239495.1 Nicotiana undulata
GGGGGGGTTCATATGTCCTCAGTAATTAAGCAATTTTGAGATCATAATGGCCCATTCCTTTTTTCCCCCACTGAAGGTTCCATAGCTTGTCTGATTTTGATGAAAAGAAGCGAAGCTGTCGCAGGAGGCTTTCTGATCACAATGCACGCCGCCGCAAGCCACAGCAGGAAACTATCCAATTTAACTCGACTAGGCTTTCTTCATGGTTTTATGGTATGGTGCCTATGTTAAGATTGGGCTACTTCTGAACTATAACATGATCATTCATATGAAAAGCTTCAGCAAGAGCTACAGGAGAAGAATAATATAACATGGACAGGAATGTGTGGCTAATTGTCAGTGTTTCTATTAGAAATTACTTTTCTAGAAAACAACCAATTTCTGTGGCATTGTCTTGCATAACTCCATACATTTTAAGACATCAGATATCAGTTTTATTCAATTAAATAATGCATACCTGTAAGAATATTTGTGCTCCAACAACTGTCTTTTGCAAAGTAAGCCCACGAGGTGCTGCATGTGAAATGAGATATGCTGCTTATGTTTATCAATAATTCTACTGACTTCAGAATATGGCTTTTACTTACACTCTGTTTGGATCACTGTTCCCGTCGTTTTATAATGTATCGTATTGTATTGTATTGTATCGTATTGTATTGTATTGTATCGTTTTGATGGATACAACGTTTGAATAGACTGCATCGTTTGATGTTGTTAAATAATATCTTTATTGTTTGGTTTGACTGTATTGTACTGTACTGTACTACTAAGTTTACTAAAATACCCTAAATTATTTTAAATACGATGCTTATTAAGAATTACTTATAAAAATAATTTATTCATTCGACCTCCGCATCTTCCTCACAGGGAATCATCATTCTACTATAATAGGGAAAATACACAAGAAAAGAGATGAAAAACTAACGTATTGTTTGAGAAAAAGTGTTATTAATAAGTTACGGAGAAGACAAGGTACGAATCTTGATTAAGTAAAAGAAAATTGAATAGATATTTAGAAACTATATTAGAATCTCACTACAGAAACTATATTAGAATTTTAGAAAAGATATGGAAAATTTCAACTATAATTTTCAACCAAATTTCGTCACTACAGAAACTGTATTAGAATTTTAAAAAAGATATGGAAAACTAACTTGAACTTGGAAAGACTGTAGTTGATTTCCCTGGAAGTGCGTCGTTGAGTAGTCACGGCAGAAAGGAGATGGGACAAAGTACTTCTTAGTTTGGTGATTATAATATAAATAATAGGGTAAAGGGTAAAATTGAAATATAGAATAATAAGTATGGGTGTAATTGGAAAGAAAAATACGGAACAATCCCACCACACCGATTTGGTTGTTTCATAAAATAGGGGTTTTCATTGTTCCGGAACAATGAACTTGACAATACGATACAATCAGTTTTCTATTTACAATCAAAACAAACATTGTATCTGAGGTAACAATACAATACAATACAACCGGAAACAACCATCCAAACAATACGTTAGTCTTCTATAAGTATCATACCATCGTGTTTCCTTGCACATGCTCTGCCAGTGGAGGTTTATCCAACATTTAGTTCACCTCATCCTACATTTTCCAAGTTCTGTTGTCTTATTATCCCTTTCTTGTTGTGGTGGCGGTGGTGGAGATTGTGGTTGGGGTATCAGTAGGGAGCTAACTGAAACCTTTTATTTTCAGGTCTCTACCTTATCATCTAACTGAAAGACACTTCTTACATTGTTTTGTTTTGTGCTTAGCCACTAAGTATCATTTTATGTGCTTCTACATTTACAGATAATAACAAATCGATGAATCTTGTATTCAACAATGGCCTCCTTCTCCAATCTAAAACTACTGCAGATTCTACCGGGGGAACCTCTGAAGTTCCCAAGTTCACAATAACAAGAGGGTTAACTTCAAAGCCTTACAAAGCTGGCAGTATTAATATGCAGTCACTTGTGGGGGGAATCAAGCTTCCAGGGGCTACTAAAATGCAGACCAATGCATCCAAGGGCACCACCACCGAGGTCTTCAGCCAAGGTTTGTTTCACGACCAAGGAACCCCGCCCTATAATTGTTTCTGTTTGTAGTTCTCCTGTATTATGCACGAAATTCCATCATTAATCTTTTCTTTTCTTGATCTAATAGAAAGATCTCTGCTTTTGTGTTGGATATTACTGCTATTAGTGCTTTTGATAAGGAGCATATTGTGGGGTTCTACACTAATCTTTTAGTGAATCTGAACATTGGAGGCCAAAGAGGAATGGGGATGATCAAAATAAACTATCAAAGGAGGAAAAAGAATGGATTCAGAGGCCTGTCACAATGGAAAAGGTGGAAAGGGTTATAAAGCTATTTAAAGGAGATAAGGCACCAGGTCCAGATGGTTTCAATCTACATTTCTTTCAAAAGTGTTGGAGTATAGTCAGGGGTGATGTGTGGAATACTGTAGATTTGTTCTTTCAGGAAGCAAATTTTACTAAAAGCTTGAATGCAACTTTCATTGCTTTGATACCAAAAAAGAGGGAGGCTTTAGAAGTAAAGGATTTCAGACCAATCAGCTTACTGGGGTCTGTATACAAAATCATTGCTAAAGTGCTAGCAGAAAGTCTCAAGCTGGTGATAGGGAATTTGATATCAGATAATCAAAATGCATTTATAAGAGGGAGACAGATTGTTGATGAATCAATGGTTGCAAATGAATGTGTGGAATATTTTCTCAAAACTAAATGACAAGGGGTGTTATTCAAATTAGATCTTGAGAAGGCATATGACCATGTTAACCGGGCATGCCTACTAGATATCATGAGACAAATGAACTTTGGGGAAAAGTGGATAAGTTGGATTGACTATTGCATCTCCACAGTAAGATTCTCAGTTCTTATCAATGTAAACCTTCAAGGTTTCTTTAAATCTATTAGGGGGATAAAACAGGGGGATCCTTTATCTCCATATTTTTTATGTTGGTAATGGAAATTCTCGGTAATATGCTGAAAAAAGCAGAGCTAATAGGCTGGATCAGAAGTTTCAATATCAGAAGAAGGGGTGATGTTAACTGTGATATTACACAAATCCTCTATGCAGATGATACCTTGATGATTGGTGGGGCAGAGAAAGAATAAATTTTGTACCTAAGGTTTTTTTTTCAGCCTTTGAAGCTGTGTCAGGATTAAAGGTGAATCTAGCAAAGAGTAGTTTGTTCAGCATTAACGCAGTTCACAATATAGAGGAATTAGTAGATGTAATGGGATTTAAGGTGGAGAATTTACCTACAGTTTATTTGGGACTTCCCCTAGGTGCCCAGAAAATGAACGAAGGATCTGGCAGAGAGTTTTGGATAGATGTTCCAGTAAGTTGACTCCGTGGAGAAAGCAATATCTGTCATTGAAAGGCAGACTTACTTGGTTGGTAGTGTGTTTGATGGAATTCCAACATATTTGATGTCTCTATTCCAGTTACTTGCAAGTGTGGAAAAGAAGTTAAATACTATGAGGAGTAACTTCCTATGGGAAGGAAATGCAGATAGAAAGAAGTAACATTTGATAAAATGGCAAAAGGTAATAACTGATAAAAAGGGAGGAGGTATGGGGGTTAGAAACTTGAGAATGCACAATAAGAGTTTACTATATAAATGGTTGTGGAGATACAATGATGGAAAGGAAAGCACTTGGTAAAAACTTATAGATGCCAAATATGTGAAGAAGGATACATGGAGGCATGCAACTGTTCACAGTTCTACAAAAGGCAGTATATGGAGCAATATTAGTAAGTTGTGGAATGAATTTCAACACGTAAGACTGAAGTTGGGAAATGGAAGTAAAATCATATTCTGGACTGAAGTATGGGTGGGGGTGTGAGGTTAAGTAACAGATTCCATGCTTAATATAGTTGCTCCTATTAGCAAAGATGGACATGTTGCTGAGTTTTACTCCATAAATGGCTGGCAATTAAACTTCAGAAGAGGATTTAATGACTGAGAGATGGAAGAAGTGGGACAGATACTCCAATTGTTGAGCACAACAGTGATAGAGCAAAACAAGGAGGATCGATTGGTATGGACAGCAAGTAGTGATATGCAATTCTCTGTTAAAAGCTGTTATAACCTTCTCCAGGGACAATCTGATTCTAATAAATGGCCTTGGAAAATGCTATGGAGAACTAGACAGAGTGCCTACCAAAGTGGCTTGTTTTGGGTGGGTTGCCATCAGAGAAGCTTGTCTTACGCAAGATAATGTACAAAAAAGAGGATTTAGTCTAAGTAACAGGTGCTATTTATGTGATGAAGAGTTGGAAATTGTTAACCTCCTGTTTATCCACTATAAAATTGCTAAACAGTGCTGGGAGCTTTTCTTGAATCTGTGTGGTGTTTCTTAGACTATGCCTTCAGACATAAAATCATTATTGTTTAGCTGGCAAAGACAGAAGATAATAAGAAGTAGAAGCAGCTTAGGAGAACTAATTCCTTTATGCATCTTCTGGACCATTTGAGAAGAAGTCAGTGCTTGCTTTGAGAATAGGAGAATTCACATCTCTAGAATTAAAAATAATCGTATGCAATTTTTTTTTTTTTTTGGGTGTAAACAACGTTTAGTTGAGAATGCGGATCAGTATTTAGAGTTTTTGGATTTGTTAGGAAACTTGTAACTGAAGTTCTGCTGCTGCAGGTGTTTGACTGCGATGTAACCTTTGTACCATCTTGGTACCTTTATTAACAAAATCTTTAGCTTATCAAAAAAAATTTACTGCTAGTTCTCTCTAAAGATTTCTATCAAGTTATTGGATAATTACTAATGAGCTTTTTGTGGCTGCAATAGTATCTAAGTATAGCTTCTGATATTTGCATTATAACCACATGGCTTGCACCTTCCTGGTGAACCTATTGGATAAATTTCATATTCTGAATGTTCCTTTTCTGACATTGACCAATATCTGATGAGTGACATAGAAGCACCTTATTGAAAGCTTTACTTTTATGCCACAGGAAACCCTTGTTTGTTAGGGCTATTATAATAATAAATAAAAAAGGGCCTTGTTTGTTGGGTAAAAGATTGGTTTTGCAAATGGTAGAAATGATTGGTGTTATCTGATTTGGGGTTGTCTATCCTTAATTTCTTTCAAAGGCCTAATGCTAGGGTTCAAGTTCATAAGATATGTTCAATTGCAAATTAGCCAAGTTGTTTTATTTCTGAGACCTAAAATAATGGTTGAAGCTGGAAGATAGACAGTCTTAACCAGGTTGTTGGTGGTGATCAACTGCTTCGTAACACCTAACTTGGATGTATCAAAAACTAATAAAAGTTTGCAATGGTTGTGGATTGTTAATTATTTTCCCTCTTCTTACACACATAGTATCTAGGAAAACTAATAGATTTAGGTGAAAACATAAACCTGGTACCACCTCAAGGTTCACAACGGAAAGAGGGTCAAACTCGGGTGCGGATATCCAGTATGGGTGCGGTTCTAGAGGTAGGATTCTTGGTCACATAAATTTTAGGATTCTGGGATATGGTTCGGAGTGTAGATACAAGTGTTGGAATATGGCCAATAAATGTAGTACGACACATATAATTATATATTTCGATTAATTAAAGATATTGAGCTAAACTTGAATATCCAATCAATCTTTATTTCTTGATCAAAGATGTAGTCAAAGCACCCAAGGTACGTTGAGTCATGCTCTTTTCTATTTTTACGAAATGTGAGTTGTTTAGGTACAAAGCCAAACAAGTCCAGATTAAGTCAAGTTTTTGCTCCTATTTTTTTGTTGATATTTTAGCCTAATTCATTGATTAAGAATTAAGAGACTTGGTGAATTTAGTATCAAGAAACCCCTCTTGGCGAGAAGTCAAGAAATCTACACCAAAAAATTAATCTAATTAGGTTAATTTTTTTTTGATAATGGTAACAATTATATAAATGGGTAAAAATATTTGCAAGAGATTGTGAAGGTCACAATCGAACTCCCAAAGCCTATTCTATTCGTTTACATTGCTTCTAGCAAATCTAATAAAGAGTACACATCCTTCCTATAGCTCTCTTTACACCAGAAATGAAATAACAAAAAACTATTAAGCTTAATTTTCTGGAAAGGGCTAGGTCTATTTTCAAAAACTCTGGCATTCCTTTCTTTCCATATGGTCCACCAGATACAAGCAAGAACAATTTTCCACCATTTCGTCTGTTTAATATTTGCCCCTCCATTGTTCCAGCTACTGAGCAGTGCTGCAGTGTTAACGGGCATTGACCAAGGTATACCAACCAAATTGAGATAGAAGTGCTATAGTTGAGCAGTGAGTGGACAGTGAATATAGAGGTGGGAAACTGACTCCCCCTCTGTGTCACAGAGACTGCACCTAGCTTGTAGCTGGATTCCCCTCCTAAGGAGGTTATCCTGAGTTAGGACAGCTTCCCTTGCTACTAACCATGTGAAACATTGAACTTTTGTGGGCACCCCGATCCTCCAAATTTCCTTGCTACTAACCATGTGAAGCATTGAACTTTTGTGGGCACCCCGATCCTCCAAATCTGTTTCCATGGCCAACCTTGCGCAGGATTAGAATTATTGTTAATGAGATGATAAGCAGTGAAAAGGAACCTGATTTGTGACCCTTCCAGATTAAAGCATCTTCATCTTCTGCTAGACCTTGGAAAGCTTCTAAGGTCTCCCAGAAATCTGCCACACTCTGCAACTCCCAGAGATTTCTTCTGAAGACAATATTCCAACCATGAATGGATTTTGCATCTGCTACTGAAATTCTTTGATTCTCAGCAATGCTATACAACCCAGGAAAATGGTCTTTCATAGGGGTGTGCCCAAACCATGTGTCACACCAGAACAGAACTCTTCTACCATTGCCAACCTGATTGTTTTCCAGACCCCCACTCCATGAGGTGATGACACTGGTTTGGTACCAATGTCCTTCATGGCCATACTTCTCTTGAATTACCCTTCTCCATAAAGTTGTTTCCTCCCGGCTATACCTCCATAACCATTTTGCGAGGAGACTAATATTCTGAGCCTTTAGATTTCTGACACTAGGCCCCCTGTCTGCCTAGAGCACAGAAGGGTATCCCATTTGACTTAGTGGTTAGTCCTTTTTTCCCTGTTTCCTTGCCAAATGAAATTCCTTCTCAGGGAGTCAATCTTTTTCCTCACCTTAGTAAGAACTGGGAATAAGGACATCAGATAGGAGGGCAATGCATCTAAGACACTATTAACCAAAGTCACTCTGCCTCCGAGTGACGAATATTGACTCTTCCATCTTGCCAGTCTTTTTTCACTCCTTTCAATCACCCCTTGCCATATATCTTGCGACTTGTTTTTGTAGCCCAAAGGGAGATCTAGGTGTTTGGTAGGGAGTTTTTCTAGTCCACATTCCAGGATCAGGTCTTAAATGTTTGGGACTTCATTGACCTGAAAAAGCTTACTCTTTCCCTAGTTCATATGCAAACCTGCCACAGCTTCGAAGGTTGTTAGTATAGGTCTGAGGTGCAGCATCTCTTCCGGTTGAGTTCCCATGAAGACAATAGAATCATATGCATATAGAAGATGTGAGATCTCTAGGCTGCTATATTCCGTCAGTTAGAAACCTTGAAACCCTTGATCCATCCATTTGCCTTTGCAGTGTTTAACATCTGGTTTAGCCCCTCCATTGCCATCGGGAACAGAAAAAGGAGATAAAGGATCCCCTTGCCTAACCCCCTTTGTGAAGAGAAGAAGCCTTGGGGGGAGCCATTTATCAGGATTGAGAACTTTACAATGCTAAGATAGAAACGGATCCAGCTAATCCACTTAGATCCAAAACACTTATCAGCCATTAGTCTTAGAAGTAAATTCCAGTTGACATATATGCCTTCTCTATATCCAGCTTGCATAGGACAACTGGCACTTGGCTTTTGAGCCTAGAATCGACCACCTCATTTGCTATCAGTGAAGCATCCATGATTTGTCTGCCTTTTATGAATGCCATTTGGTGGCCACCAATGAGTTTATTGATGACAGACTTCAACCTCTCCATCTCGGTTAGCACTTTTGCTATAATTTTGTAGACACTTCCAATCAAACTAATTGGCCTGAAATCTTTGAGCTCTCTTGCTTCATTCTTTTTTGGAATGAGAGCCACATAGGATGCATTAAAACTCTTCTCGAAGAATTCATTAGCATGGAAATTCTTCATAGTTGAGATAGGTTAATTTACGGGATAGAGAATATGAGATAAGGAATATAGATTCTTTTGCATCTCGATTCAGTTTCACTCTTGTGTGGATCCCACACCCATGCCCAAATCATGTCGGATCGACATGCAGTGGCGGAGCCACCTTATTGGAAGGGGTGTCAAATGACATCCCTTTGCGGGAAAAATACACTGTGTAACTAGGTAAAATAAATAAATTATATGTATATATACTATGTATTGACTCCCCTTAATTTCCTGCGATGTTTACTTTTATATATTTTGACACCCCTTAATGAAAATTCTAGCTCCGCCACTGTCGACATGGGTGTAGCCGGGATTTTGAAAGGTCTAAGCAACATAGGTGATAATGGTTAAGTTGGTTCCCTCACGCTACAGATTAAAAGCAATGTTGAAAAGAAGTGAAGTGTTCAGTAGCATGTGTTATATAAGTAATATGCACTAAGCATGTAAAAATTTAGGGGTAGCAAAGGCTTACTTCTTTACTTTATAGCTATGAGTAAACTTGTCAAGTTTATTTGAAGGTATAGTCAAACCTCTCTATAACAGCATCGCTTGTTCTGAATTTTTTTTGGCTTTTATAGTGAATGACTGTTATACACCTATAACAGCATTTGGCGTTTGAATATATTTTGGCTATTATAGACAAAAATTATCCAAAAATTTAATTTTTTTTTCCTATTTTAATATTACATATAAAGGTAAAAAAATATTTAAATTCAAAATCTAAAAAATATGAATATTTCACGAATTAAATGCTAAAGAAATCTAATACATTATTAAAAGAATTCATAACTAAGAAGTTTGCTCAGGGGTTGGCCTGGTGGCAATTGACTTGAGCCTTGGGGTTTGCTCCCTTTCAAGGTCTCAAGTTCGAAACCCACTGGGTGCAAACAATTTCTGAGGGCCATCGGACTGGGTAAAACCTGATTTAACCGTGGTGCACTTGCGGGAAACTCCTTGCCGAGGGCCTGTGCACCCCTGGGATTAGTCGGGGCTCTAAGAGACTCGGACATCCAGGGCTATCAAAAAAAAAAAAAAGAATTCATAACTAAACGTACAAACATTTAAACTCTAAGGCACACAATTAGATCTTTCAAGATTGATGGAAGACATAATTGTAGCTTGTTTCGTAGATTCCAGTCTCTTACTAGCGGTATAACGCTTGAATTGGCAAAGATTTGCATCCAAACTTTCAGCAAAAGGATATCCAATTGTTTTTCCTTGAAGGCAATCTAAGAGCTTAACAATTGACCAAGTAGCAGTAGATTGAGGTTCTTCGTCAGCACGTAGATCTTCAAATAAAAAAGAATGATATGTATATCTTCAAAAAGTATAAATAAATCTTTTAAGTATCTTTTGGCATTTTTCAAGTAAAAAATATATCATTTGAAGATCTTCAAAAAACATAATAATAATAATGTGCATATTTTCATGGAACGTAACGTTATCTTTAAGATATATATTTCTATTATAAGTTTATATTAAAGTTACAAAATATTTGATTAAAATATTTAGAATTATTATATAAAATCTACATGGCTGTTATATAGGGGTAATTTTACAAAAAGCGTATTGTCATAAAGATGGTTATTGATGTTATAGGTAGAAAGATGTTATAGAGGTAAAATATAACATAAAAAATCTGAGAAAAACTAGGCTTTATAGTGAATGACCGTTATATAGGGATGTTGTTATAAAGAGGTCTGACTGTACTTGGTATCTAGTGCTGGTACACCCAAAGATGGTAGCCCGACAGTCAAAGAGCTAGTCAGGCACAGTGACAATTTTGACTATGGAGACCACGGTACAAATCCAACAGAGGCATACTAGGTGAATTTGTCGCATATGTCTAAACTTTGGTGGACAAAATTATTGTTTGCATGTGTTGGTGGAGAGTTGCATGTGCTCTGTGGATTTGTGGTTTAGTCGAGGTGTGGGCAAGTTGTTTGAATACCACTAGCAAAGAAAAGTTATCTAGTGCTGAGGAAGCCATGTGCAGGCGGCTAGAAATGTAGTACATTAAGAAGTAGAACATAGTTTTCTTCTTGGATCTGATTGAGAACTCTTGGGCGAGCCAGAGAAATGCTGAGACAAAATTTGAGTTAGGCTTTATGTTGATTAGCTTGATTGTAGGAAACTTAATTTTAGGAGATTTGATTATGTTGACTAGCTTGATTGTAGGAAACTTAATTTTAGGAGATTCGATTCTATTCTAGGAGATTTTATTCTAATTGATTTGTGTAATAACTGTAATTGATTTTCTTTCCTAAATTAGCCATCTGTATAAATACTAGTGCTTATTGGATGTAAAAACATACTGAAATACAAGAAGTTTCATTCTTCTTCATGAAAAAGATGCGTGATGGTAGATGCTTGTGTGTTTGATTTCTTACCCAATTTGCCTCCAGCATTGATAGGTTTCTGATCAGAGTAAAGAAGATGTAAGTGAATTGTTGGTTTTCCTCTCGTAGATGGTATAAAAACATTTAGTTTATATAACTTGAAAACTAATTATAAGGATGCTGGTAGCAGAAGAATTTTCTGCCCCTTGTAGGTATAATAGGAATCACTTGTTTGAATCCAATTTAGTTTGTTTTCTTTCATGATCAGCCAAAATTGTGTTTGTGGAAGGCTTCTAAGGAGAAATGAAGAGAGAAGAATGTAGAAAATGCTATGCTTGTCACCTTGAATCGTGAAAAATGCTATAACGTTTGAGGGGAAGCAGTCTTTAATCAGTTTTCTGAGAGTTCTCTTAATTTCACACGTGTTCACGGAAGTAACTGGAAATACTAGATAATTAGATTCACCAAATTGTTTAAGAATACACAATATGTCATTACTTTTATTTGAAAAAGTATATTATTATTGTGATTGTTTGATTATTAATCTAAACTCTTTGGTTTCTCTATCAGGTGTGAAGGAGAACATGTTCTCTCTCAATATGGGCGCGGCACCAGAATTACCTCGTGCTCTCTCTCTTCTGTCAAATAAATCTTCATCCGAGCCTGAATCTACTTCAATTGGCCACGCCACACATGTAAACCAGATCAGCATTACGGAGCAGGTGATTCCTGAGAATTCGCCACTTGGGTCCACTGAACACTGGCAGGCTGAGCAATATCTACTCAATCCACGCATCCATGCTTTGGTTGCTAATGGTCATAGTGGTGGTAGCTTTCAGCTTTCCAAAGATCCATTTGACAACTTGTATTTCAATGGATTGATGAACTGACACAGGGGATACTAATCAACGAACCCCTCAACGTCAGGATTGGATTTCAGTTTTTGCTGGCTTTGCCATCTCCATTTAAGCAGTTGTTAAACTGGGACCTAACCAGATGGTTCATAAGTAGGGTATTGGAAGCACTCTGTCATTCTAAAGTGGCAGAACACATGCACATGGAGTTCCGGACATTGTAAAAAAAACTTTTGATTGCAAAATGTGCAGTAAAATCTTTGATAAATCAACAACAGGAGTTTCCAAGAGTTGTAATGTTTTCTTGTTTCTGCACTTTGACATGATGTTACCACACAGATTTGATGTCTGATATCTGAAAACCCGAGACAGTCAGATTTATCTAAAATTGTGGATGTAGGGTTTGGTTGAATATGGTTAGAAGTTGCATAAACGACGAGAGCTTTAGCATATTGTGATATAGACGTATCCCTCATTTCTGCTCAGCGGAGATTGTAGTAATTTTCTTTTTGTGTTGATGTATTGGCATTAAGTCTTCATTTCTCTATGCTAGTGGATGTTTGTCCCTTAGCGTATGATTTTCTTTCCCTAGATCTGCATAGGTTATCAAGAAATGAAAGAGGAAGGGAATAGTGAGAATTGAGCTCATACTTAGACTTTCACGAGTACCGCTAGACTATAAAAGGGTACATAGGGAATTGAGTTCAAATGGATGTGGCGTCAGTAGTCAAAGGAATTAAAATAATCCTGTTTTCATCTTGTGGTTCAAAGACACATATTATTAGTGCGAGGTGCATGTCAGAGGTTCAAGCCTTGTCTTGTCTATCGAGGTCTCATCCAGTACCCGCCGCCCTAATCTTGTTTGCAATGAGACTCCAATGCTTACGTGACAAATACTAATTTGGTAAACAAGTATATGATGAACTTCCAAGTGAAAACTTGGGTTTTATGTGTATCTCAAGTAAAAAGCTGTTTTCCGCTCACAAATCTTTAAAGTGAGTAATAGAGTAGGAGCAAAAACGAAAGATTCTGCTTCATTTAACTAAAAGAATGTATATATATAAGAAAGAAAAGGAAAGTTAAAATGGAGGACATACTCTCTTCCATTCTATACAAAAAAAGTTGTTTACAGAAAGTATTTCATCCTGACATCTCTCTTCATGGCCTTGTATACAGCTTGAACCTGGATGAGGGCGACAGACAAGTCATACAATGGAATATGGTTTATGATTCATTCACAAATTAAAGGTACAAACCTGCTCACTAGAAACAACTTGAATTGGACCGATATTTACTGATACATATTTTCCCCCTGAAGATAGCTTCTGCCTCACCTGCCCCTGCATAGAAGCAGAAATACCTTAAAGATATGGGTCCAATCCAGTTCCCCTTGTCACACATTAAGGTTCTATCCACTTCACATTCTCACAAAATGTGTATTGTTAATTACCTTCCCCGGAAAGAGGCTCAGAGACATCAAGATTCACACATACACAATCTAGAGCAGGTTGTTATACCAACCTAAGGTATTCTGGCCAGTAAATTATTTATTGCAGTCCATATAGTTAACTACTCGATTTGTTGTGCTGAGAAAACCAGACATTCCCTTTGTAATGCCTACCTCTGTATGTAAAGCACGGACATTTCTGTTACAGATACAGACATAAGAAAGACTGTGAGATGCCTATTCTTTCTCAATGCACCCTCGACATTTCAATCATTCATGAATCGTATTTTCAGGATCATTTGCGGAAATTTATTTTAGTATTCTTTGATGATATTTTCAATTACAGAAGAGATTATGCTTCTCATCTTGAACATTTGAAGGTTGCTTTATCTCAAACAGAACCAGCTGGTAATCAACACATATAAGTGCATGTTTTGGGCAGCTTAAACTTGAATATTTGGACATATCATCTCCTCTCAAGGAGTGCAAGCAGATCCCTCTAAGAATGAGAGTATGATATCTTGGCTAGTTCCTAGAGATATCAAGTCCTTGCAGGGATTTTTGGGACTCACTGGGTACTACCGAAAGTTTGTCAAAGACTATGGCAGGATTGCTTCCCCATTAACAGATTTAGTAAAGAAAGATGTTATTTTGCAGGGAGAACGAGCTCAACAAGCATTTCAGGCATTGAATTGAAGTTGGCTATGACTCAAGTACCCGTTTTAGCGATGCCGGACTTTTCTCAACCTTTTGTAATTGAAGCTATTGCTTCGGGATTTGGTATTGGTCCAGTTCTAATGCAAAAAAGTAAAGCTACTACGTATTTCAGTAGAACGCTTTCTTCTAGAGCAAGACAATTAATTGCATATTAACTTAATTATATGCAAATTTGAGTTTTTGGTTATTTATTTATGCAAATTTGATATTTTATTTTTTTGTATTAAATGGCGCTTCACTTCAAAAAGGCGAGTGCTTCGCTTCTCGCCTCAGTGAAGCGGGCGCTCGTCGCTTTTTGTCGCCTCTCGCTATACAAAACACTAGAATCAGCTGAAATGGGTTTCTAAATTCATGAGTTATAAGCTTGAGATCAAGTAAAACTGGGTGCTGAAAACAGAGTGCCTGACGCGTTGTCCATGGTATTTATAGAGTTATATGCCTTTTCTGTTTGGAAGTACGAAGACAACAAGGAATTGGATCAAAAAACAAAAAGATAGCAAACTGGCTTCTATTTTGCAAAAGTTAGTTATAGAACAACAAGAAGACGACAAATACATCATTTGATGTCTACTGTTCAAGGGACGTTTCGTTTTGCCCAAAGGATCATCCAGAATACCACGGTTGTTGAAGGAGCTTCATTCTTCTCCAATAGGAGGCATTCGAGGTATCTTCACATATATAAGAGGTTGTCTTGGGAAGGTATGATGAGGAATGTGCAAGACTTCGTTGCCAAGTGAGAAATTTGACAAAAGAATAACTCTCAAACTTTGAGTCCAGTCGAATTACTTCAACCTTTACCCATACCTCAACATGTGTGAGAGGATGTAAGTATGGACTTCATCACTAGCCTTCCTAGATCCCATAAGTTTGATATTATATTGGTTGTCGTAACCGTCTTACTAAGTATGCACACTTTATCCCACTTTCACACCCTTTTAATGCTAAAAAGGTTTTGTTATTTTCACTAAGGAAGTGATTAAATTGCATGGTTTTCCTAAACCTATTGTGTCTAATCGTGACCGGGCGTTCATTAGCCAGTTTTGGAGGGAATTGTTTAAAATGGCAGGAACTACGTTATGCCATAGCTCCGGATACCATCTGAAGACCGTTGGCAAGTGGTGAATACGAGTTTGGAGGCATATCTTCATTGTATGGCATAGAAAATCTTATGCAATGCTTCCATTGGCTAACTTGCTCTGAATATTAGTCTAATACATCCTTAACAGATCTGCGGGCATGACACCCTTTAAAGCATGACACCCTTTAAAGCATTATACGAGAGGGATTCACCATCAATTTTTCACATGGATGACATTTTGCAGTGGAAGAATTCGTACTAGAAATTTGATCTTAACTAAACTCAAAAATCATCTAGTACAAGCACAACAAAGAACGAAGAATCAAGTTGATCAACATTGCAGGGAAGTGAATATTTAGGTTGGAGAAATGGTTTATCTCAAACTTTGGCTCTACAAACTACGTTCTTTAGCTAAGAAAATAATGAAAAATTCGATCCCCGCGTTTACGACCCTTTCTATTCGGGTAAAATATTAGTTGGAGATGGGAGGTAGAAGGGGAAGGGGGAGAGGAGGGGACTGAGATAGTGCTTTTAGTCTTAGTCAATGTTGGAGTTTGACCAAAATTTAGATCAAAAGGCATTTAGAAGAAGCATATCTCATTCACGGAAGTCTAGATCTATTCCACATGCTCAAGCTCAAGGCTCAAGACACCCATCTTAGGCTCTTCTTTAGTACCTCTCCTCTCTGTCCTGGTCCTGTTGTATTCCAAATGTAGGCTACAGCTGCCCCTTTTTTGATAAGTTTTGCAGCTGCATCTCTCTTTCCTTAACTTGATCTTTCAGCTATAGCCTTCTCTACCCTTGTGTCTCACAGACCCAACTATAGCAACTAATATTGTTCTATCTCATTTTTCTCTACCAAAGGAGGGAACTGATCTGTATCAACACAACCCCTAATTTTGAGTATTTGTGTGCCATTGCATGATTTGAGACTTCCTATAAATTCATAGGATGTTTTTGGACTTGTGGGTAAGTTTGGATTGGGACCCGAGAGGCTCGGGGATGTTTCGTCACACTTGGAGCAACATTGCGTGTTACGGATTTTTCTATGGTTTTCTCTTGCACAAACGCAGAGAGAAGGGACACAATTGTGATGCTTGGAGGGCTAGGTCATCATGACCGTATGGAGTTGGTCCACGAATGCAAAGAGTTGGGGTTAACTTGGTCAACCTCTACTCAAGTCTTCCACGCGACTGCGACGGTGAAGTACTTTCGAGGTTTTGCACCTCTCAAGCACAAATAAGAGAGAGAAACAAAAGCACCCTGCTAATGTTTTTCACAAAACTAGAGAAAGCGTCAAACTCACGTGAGAAGAAGGTAAGATGAAAAGAAACCTTACCCAATCATTTTTCAATCCCGCAAGATTGCAAGAAGCGTTGAATAAAAAGAATGAAATAAAAAATCAATCACGGTTTTGAAGCTAATGCTCAAAGAAACTACTCATTAATGTCTATTTTCAGCATATTTAAGCCGTTTAAATAAGCCTTACAATGAGTAAAATTGATAAGGTTTAGGAAAACTAGTCCTAATTAAACTTGAATAAGAATAAGGCTATGAAAACCTATCCTAACTAAAATAGGAAAAAGAATTCTAGTGAGAACGGGATACCAACTAACAATCTTAGTTTGATTAGAACTACAAATATAATCCTACAAAAACAAAATTAAATTACTAGGAAACAAGAAACAAGAAATCCCAATCTTTAAGGAAAAGAAATCCTAATCTTGAATGGATTCTTGGACTTCTTCAATTTCTTGAAATTCTTGGGCCTCAATTGGACTAAGGCTAATTAGTGTAAGCATTTTAAATCCGTGGCTCAATTCTCTAAATCCATTGGCACCTTCATGAGCCAAATAAGCCTCCATTGTTGTAAAAAACATGGCCTCCAAATGTTCATCAAACGGTATGTGACATGATCGCATATCTAACCTTCTATGAATCACTATTACGCGGCTCAGGGGTCGCGATCACGATGGGTATTCCTGTAGCCTATAAAAAGTTGGCATCTTCAGCAGCCATTATTGGCAAGTTTTGGGATTTTGAGCTTATACATAGGATTCAAAATGGAGTTTTAAGCTAAGATTTGAGGTATGATTTCCCTACACTAGTCTTGACATTACACGCGATTTGAATCGTTAAATCATGAGATTCAAAGGCTAAAATTGGATATTTTAGACCTACACCTATAAATTATAAAATGATGATTTGACCATGCAAATGACATCAAATTTGAATTTTGATAATGGATTTGGATTCCTTAGCTTATGGGTAACTAGGTTATGAACTTTGTTTCGAGATTTGACTAGTTGATCAGAGATCGATCTTGGAGTTGACCAAAAGTTGATTTTGACTTCAAAACTTCCTAAAAGTATGAGAATAGTTGTTCTAGACTAATTTGGACCCGTTATTCATGATTTTGGATAGACTGAGGTAAACAGAGATCTTTTGAGTGAGTTTTGGAGATTCAAGTAAAGGGGAAGTTCCCATTTTTTAGGCAACTGAGACTTAAATTCTTAGTTTGCTTGCTTTTTCTTAAAAGCATGTTATATCTGTTGCTTGTATTAAAACTACCTTGTTCTTGTGCGTGGATGAGCAAGAACTTGGCTAGTTTTGAAGTTTCTATCTAAGACAGAGAGGCGTCCTAGCATGTGTATATATTATCATGATACTTTAGCATACTCATGGCCCCATAGATGGGTCGAGCTTGAGTGAGCGTACTCATAGCTCCACAGCAGCCATAGGAGCTTCAACAGTTCTTCAGCATGTAGCAGCATTATGTCTACTTTCATTAGTTGTATTCATGAACTCTGATTCAGTTTCTTTACTTGTATATCATTTCTATACTTGTATTGCTTTGCATTGATATATTCATGCACTACCAGCGACTTCCAGAGTCTCGCCACAGGGATAAGCTGGGAGAGCGAGTTGATGATCTTGCTGAGTCTTTTAGACTCACAGTTAATGTGCAGGTTCCAGCCGGGAGCAGTGATTCCAACTCTGTCATCAGCCATTTAAGTTGAGGTGAGCCACCACTAGCTCGTGGAGGCTGCTTCATCTATTATCAGAGTTTTAGTATTTCCTGTGTTTTCGAGTTGCGTCTCGCATTAGTTTCCTCAGATTCTAGTGCTCCATAACTTAGTCGGATTTGGGTTGTATGGTTTGTTTTGATACTTGTACTTTGTTTTTTTGCTATCTTTATCTATTATGAGACAGTTAGTAGTATTTTTCCATTCTCTTTTCTACGTTACGAGCATGCTTTAGCTTAGAAAGTTCGCCTAATGGGTAGTTGTTCATTAGGTGTCCTGTCGTAACCTAGATCCAGATTTGGGTCGTGACATGATTCATACCACATAGCTATGAATTTGAAGTCAACACAAAGATGGTTCATACCACTCTGACTTAAAAACATTACAGTAATTCCACTGTCCCCTTGACTCTTCAAAATCACACTCAGATAGGAATGTAGATCACTTTACTTTTCGAGTTTAACGGGAGATGGTGGGTCATCTTGAGCTATTCACTAAAAGTCAAAAGCTCATAAAATTTCATGGTTCTTTCTATTCTTGTTTCTTCAAATTTTTGTGTTTGAATCTCATAGTGTGATTTTCATCTACTGTAAATACACTAAAGCACAAATCTATTACTGACTGTCATAATTTCCCTTAGTTAACATATTCAAGAATGGAGGTTAAATTAAGCCACCTTAGTTCAGGAAGCAATAAGGAAGCTCAGTAACAGCCAAGGAGTGGTTTGTTTCAATCTTAACTGGAAGCACTTAATTTGAATGTCAGTAGTATAGATCCTAATTTATTTATTTTTTGGGATAAACAAAAGTGGTTATGACACTGTAATTCTTTCGGCACACATTTTTTACTTAAACCTCCCGGCAATACAAGGAATAGTCATATTTCAGAGTAAGCAACAACTCTTTCAGAAGCTTTTCTACATTTTCATATGATCTAGCTAAGTCTAAGGGAAATATACTTTTCCTATTTATTTTACTGTAGATTTCATGTTTTCAAATCCAAATCTCGATCAACTCATGAACAGCTGAAACAGTTGGGCAATATATAATACTTCACTGTAAGGAGAATTGCAGCTGAGCAGCATAGAACAGCTCACTCTGAAGCACAACCCAAGAACCCTCCTGTTTCCTCATCACAGAAAGTTGCTGCTATTCATTCACACAATTGTAGTTGGTTCATAACTCGATTCATCTTCAGCCCAATATCATATAGAGGTCAAGCACGGCCGATTGTTTAACATCTCTAGCATAAAAGACAACAATCCTCCCAATACGCAAATCTATACATAGAATGGCCAAAAACAAATAGCATAGATCGAACTAATCCCAAAAAAATAGGCATGTAATCCTCCAAAAATTATGAAACCTCATACTTAAATTTGAGCTGCCACTATAGTCATTAAATTTTAAAAAGAGGCACACTGAGTTGAGTATATTATCTAATTCCCCTTACCTCGGGAACAGGCTGTTGTATCACTGACTCTACAGCAACAACCATAGAATGCACAAAATCATCACCTCCAGTACCAATAGCTGTAAAACCTCTTTCAGTGGGGTAAGAATTCACCTTTAAGTAAAAAGCATTTATCAGCTTCGCCTCAAGTGTAACAGATGTTAGATGCAAACCTTCTTCTAAATCTTCTAATGGTTATCAAGTTATTTATCATTTCTACAAATATATGAAGCATTTGACATTATCTTCAAAGCTTCAACTTTAAACCATTGTCTAAACTTCTACATTATTTTATGTTACGAAAAATAAAAATTGGTGATGAATCCAGGAATTTGCACCTTCTTATCAAGAGCAAGCCACTCATTAGTTGAATCATTATGCACTGTGCCCCCAATAACAACATTAGTAGTTTGTCCAACTCGCCCTTCTGTCTTGGACACTTCTGGAATACCCTCAACGGTTAGAATTGTGAAAAAGTTGTTCATATAATTAAAAGAAAGAAGAAAGAGAAAAACAAATAGGTTAAGCAATTGAGAAACAGACTAGCTCAAGATAGAGGTTCATATTTAACTTTTAATCTTTCCCACCATTAAGTTACTCTACGGTGTACACATTTTTCTGCGCAATCAATCTCCCTAAAAAACCATTAGGTGGTAAAGTGAAATTCCAACGCATAAAAGAAAGAGAAAGGGGGTTTGGGGTTAAGTTAAGAGATTCCAGTAGCTAAATAAGTATAACCATCCCAAGCACTTGGGGTCGACTATATGAATCTTACTGTTCGTGAAGCTCCATTTAAACCCAGTAACTAAATAACCATAGCAAAAAGAAATATATTCATCCATCATGTTAGCAAGTTTTCGAACGTTGAAATGGATGTGTGAGCATACCAGGATAGATAAGATTAGGAATGAAGATATCCGGGACAAGATAAGAGTGACCTCCGTGGAGGACAATATGCGGGAGACGAGGCTGAGATGATACAGTCATGTGAAGAGGAGATGCATAGATACCCAGTGAGGAGGTGTGAGAGGTTGCCCATGGTGGAACTGAGGAGAGCTAGAGATAGGCCTAATAAGTATTAGGGAGAGGTAATTAGGCAGGACATGGAGCAGCTTACCGAGGACATCACACTTGATAGGAGGGTGTGAAAGTCGAGAATTAGGATAGAAGGTTAGTAGGTAGTCGTGCGTGTCTCCATTTCATTAACATAGCTTTAGTATTAGTCTTGTATTTTTGTTTTTCCTTACTCGCAGTTTTTCATTCACTATATGTTGTTTCTTTAGCTTCGGGTCTGCTTATTGTTTCTGCTTCTTTTCATCTTTACTTGTTGTGCAGGGAATCGGCCGAAAACAATCTCTATACCTTCTCAAGATAGGTAACCCTCCCCAAGAGTCCCAGACCCAACTTTGTGGTATTACACAGGGTTTGTTGTTATTGTTGCATGTTAGCAAGTATTGTTATTTAACATATTTGCAAGTTATAGTACGATCTAAGCAACTAACTATTTCAGGAGACCCCGAGAAATAAATAAATAAATAAAAACTCAGAATCAAGCTGAAACAGATTATGACAAAAAGAAAAATAAGGAAATTAAAATTTTGGACCTGAAATGGCTTTAAGGATAACTTCTTGGGGAGGACCTTGTTCGAGATCATCTTGAGAGGAAGATGGGTTTTCGTTATTGGAGCAATTGAGAAGCTGACTTCTTCGTGGGAAGCGATAAGTTCGGGCGTAAATGAGTTTACAGCCACAGCACAAAACGGGTATGGAGAAGGATTTGTGGACAACGGGAAAAGAGGTCGGAATACAGGCTTCCTTTAACAATACTGTTCTCAACACACTCCTGCACGCCATTCTTTGATTTGATGATCCTTCAAATATCAGACCTATTATTATTATGCACGGAAATGAGTTTTGAGTGTGTACGGTTTTGCCCCTGATTTTTAGAGCTTAGCTGCTTTTGCTTCGGCTGCCAAGTTCCACCCGAACCATGGCCATTTGCACAAATACCACACTTCGCTACCGTTCTTGGTTTTTTTATCCCTTTTATTTCGTTGCCCCTTATTACTAGGGCAACTCTCTTTTGACTTTTGACCTTAGGGGGTCATTTTGATTATATTAGTTACGCTTACAATTATTATCCTTTTATTATTTGTTATTGATTAGTTGGTATAAATTAAGTTTGGGATTGTGAGTTTTATTATTTTACTAGCTTTAGTGTACGTGCATTGTACATGTGTACCGCGTCAAATATTTTAGTTATATTGTACTTTATTATATGGGAGTACGACAAAATAGTATATGGAATAGCTTGACAAAAGGTTGAAGCACAAAGTTTGATGCAATATGGCGAATGCCAAGTTCAACCAAGATTCACAATCAAGAATATCAAAATAAGTATGTGTTGGTTAAACATTACTGAAAAAATTCAACTACTAAAAACACATATGATAAAATGCTTAGTCAATGTAAGAAGACTGGTTTATTTGGCCGAATCTGAATCTGAGCCCATCCTTTTGAAAACTTCTTTATTATGTTGGTTCAACTATTATTTTTAATTGAAATATCTAAACACCTGAAATTTATAACTCAGATAAAGATAGATAGAAGAAAGAATGCCACTTTAGAAAAAAATAACTCATTGATCTATCGGTTGACTCTGTCTTTTTAACATCCTTGATCTTGATATATTTCCAGGAGCAGAGAAGGAATAAAATAAAAAATCAAATTCGTCTGGACGGAGATTGAGAAAGCTCTATACTCGATACACTTCCATCTTGAAGTATTGAAAGAAAGGTAGGCAGCTTTGTCGAGTTTCAGAGGTGAGGCCATAAGAAAACATTATGAAAGAAAACTGCAATCGCAGTTTCTAACAAGACCATCATGATCTTCGACTTAACTCCTAAAGGTAATCCACTTGGATATCCAAGGTTTAGCCAAGGCTTAGCTCGAGATTCCACTACTCGTCATATTTGGTTTTATTTTAATTTTGTAAAAAATAATTTTTTTTCTTGTTGCTAATTTATGAATACAAAATTAACTACTAATACAAATACGTGAATACAAAATATAACTATTAATACAAATGTGTGAACACAAAATATAACTACTAAGATAAATATGTGAATAAATTTCAGCTACAAAAACTTTTTGCTCAAAGTCAAAGAAAAAGAACATAAAAACCCTTAATTTTGTTGTTGTTACTGGAAAAAACATTTTGATGATGACAACAGAAATTGTAACTTCTTTTCTAGAAGTACTCCCGTGTAGGAAAAAGAATTATATAAAGTCACATTATGTATAGTTAAAAATCACAAAAAAATATTAAGAAATAAAATCTCTTAAATTGAGTTCAAAATACACGTGTTTTACCTAACGTATATTTATAAAGAAATAATTTATCAAAACTTTATTAACAAAACCCTAAATTTTATTAAATAAAAATACTTCCTAAACCTAAAACGAGAAATCCAAATATAAATGAATTTAGAAAGCAAACGAAACCTAACGTGGATTTCAAGAATTTTAACCAAAAAAAAAAGGATTTCAAGAATTTAACATTGTTGCCCTCCTAAACATAAAAGGAGATATTTAACACTCCAAAATATATGAAATTTCCTATTTCATTTACAAAAAAATAAAAAAATAAAGACTAAACCTAAAAGGTAACTACTCCTAAATAGTAAAGAATCAATTAAAATAATTATTGCCAAATATAAAGCAAATAACTTAAATTATTATTTTATCCAATGTGAACTCTATTGTTGAAGGGTAAAAAAGACGAACGACATTTCGCTAAAGGCTTTCGTGCTTTTAGTATAATATAGATATAAATTTTGGAATAATTTATCTTAAAGTTATTATTTCACCTTCTCACAAATATATATTGTTTTGAAAATATTATTAATTTTGGGATAACTAATACCAAGAATTGTAACCAAACAAGAGATAAGACGATACCAGATTTTATTTTAGGATTATTTTTGCTTATCATCATACCAAACAACCCCTAAAAGTTAGCTCATGAGGCAAGTAGGGATAAAAACATTAAGACTATCAAGAAACTTAGCTTACAGTAATAATATAAAATAAGAAAATAGACAAGAATGTAAGGAGAAAGAGATGAAAGGTTCTTATTTCTTCTATGTATTTAAGGGTGTACAATATCATTTCTCATCCTCTATTTATAGTATTACATAGAGGTATAAAAAAGAATGTCATAAACATGACATTAAACATTTGAGATCATGGAGGAAGATCATCGAGAGGCTATGGAGGTATGAGAGTTACAACCATAACTCCATAAGTATTGGAGTAGTGGGAGTTGTGGAGATAATAGAGAAAGATAGTGGGTATTACTCCTTTATGGGTGATACGCTCAAATTACACCTTAAAATAGTGTAAGCGGTCGATTGTCAAGTATAATAACCCAACAAGGTTGGGGTCGAATCCCACAGAGAATAATATGGAGGCGATTAGGAATGTAAGAGAATTATCGCTTATCGCGCAGTGCCAAACACTTAGATTTTTGTTTTGAAATTGTTTATAACTAAATGCAAAAATATAAACTAACCTAGAAAGCAAGTAAAATGATCAATGGCAACAAGTATGGATGCTTCAGAAATTACACTCAAGTAACGATCCAATGTATTTCACGATTTTACAAATATGAACGAGTTTATGTTAATTAGCCACTGACAATAATTCTTAATTAGCTTTTTCCAAAGACTAACAAGACTTCCTAATTTAATTATTCCTAATCCAATTAAGAAATTAATCACACCCGGATATGGCTACAAGTAGTTTAATCCTATCCCTAGGTAGAATCTATAAAATGAGGGTTAAAGCCTCAAGTTCTTGTTAATTAATCTTTCTCAACCCCAAATTATCTTTTCCAAAATTAATTCGGAGTTAATGGGCGAGTCTTAGGGTTAGCTAATCCCTTTGAAAATATTAAAAAACAAGAATAATTAAAGAAACAATAACTCACTTCATAAATACATAAAAATCATTCAATACATAAGCACAACAGGTATTTAATTCACACTTTAAATATGAATATTCCCATAAACAAGATTCAAGTGTTGGAAATAAATACTACACACTTAAATATTCAATACAAATCAAGGAAATGAAGAAACAAACATAAATGGGTAAGAAATCCTTAACCACAAGAGTGAAATCTTCAAATCCCAAGTGTGTGTGCAAACCCTAGCTTCAAGACTTGTTCTTCTTTCTTCTTCAAGACCAAAATATGTTCTAAGCTAAGCCAAAGATATGCCAAAAGATACAGAAAATATCTGCCAAGTCGTGTATAAAAATGATTTGGGGAAAGATAGTGTGAAATTCCAAAACTGCCCAGCACTTGCCCAGAAAATGTCCTATGCGATCGCAATAGTGAACATGCGTTCGCACTAAATCTTTTCTCAGAAGTATGCGATCGCATACAAGCAAGTGCGTTTGCACAGTGTAGTTGACCACTCCGCTGACCGCTCATGATGTGTGTTTGCATTCAATTATCTGCGTCCGCACAGGTCAATTGAACAAACGTTGACCACCGATTTAAATAATGCGTTCGCATCTATAACTATGTGTTCGCATAGTTTTTGTTCCTGACCTTATGCGATTGCATTAAACTATCCGCGATCGCATAGTATAAAAACTGGGCAGACTTCCTAATTTCCAATTTTGCTCCTTTTTGACTTGTTTTTGCACGATTTCTTCACCGTTATCTCTAAATCACTTGACACCTGGAATTTGCCAATAAACATCAATAAATGTTTTAGTTTCTCAACAAGATTACACAAAAGATTAAGTATTAAGAGGAGATAAGTTGGTAAAATACCAACTTATCAAACCCCCAAACTTAAACTATTGCTTGTCGTCAAGCAATTCAATAACTAGGAACATCTCACAAGAATATGATCACTTAAGCTCAACGGCATACCAAATATCATTTCAAGTCAAAAAGGGTCAATTCAAGCACAATCTAATGACTTCAGTTGGTACCAACAATTAATCTAAGGCATATGAATCACTAACTTTTTGCACATTTTATTTCACTTTCAAAACTTAAACAACACATAAACTAAAGTAATCACCAAGTCATGACACTAAAGATTCACAATTTGCTTCTCCATCACAATTGTCTTCCCTCGCTCATTCCTCCCAATTGAAAATGGGATTAGTTTCACAACTCGAGTTTCATGTGCCCTCACACTTTAAGAGAGAATCTCAAACTCATAAATTGTAATTTAAAACATAGATGGGATGTCAAATGGAAAGACTCAACTCTCTCTCTCACAAAGATATTCAAATGCACACAAGTAGTACTATAGGCTTGCCCTTCATGTATTTCTCCACTAATGTAGACATACTTGGTTCAAAATCAATTAGGACTTAAAGGGTTGTAGTTTAGGCTTTTGGTAAAGGTAGGGCACAATTTGGTAAAAGTGACTCAAAACCTCCCTAAGCACTATACTTTTTCACAATTCAAAGTCCACTTCCTTCAAGAATTTTTTCACCCTTTTTTTTATATATATCATCTAGTCTTCCTTTTATTCATACTTCCTTTATATATATATATATATATATATATATATATATATATATATATATATATATATATATATATATATATATATATATATATATATATATAT